>JAODLL010065564.1:2589-17362 GCA_026546735.1 Forbesichthys agassizii
TCTGCTATCTAAAGCAGAGTAGACCATACTCCTTCCCATATTGCAGCCATGGCCTAATATCTACTCTGCTATCTAAAACATTAACAGTGAGGAAAGATTTCAGGTTCTGGGAGGGGAGGCAGTCATAGAATGGAGACCCATTAAATCTAGCATGCTGATGGTTGTCACGGCGGGTCAATAGAGAGTTTGTTGTCTTCTGTTAATCATTTTATTGTTTTCTGTCAGGACTCACACTGTGTAGTTACGTCTCAGAGGCTCCCTGTTCATCTGCTATGTACGTCTATGCCTGTAATCCCCTCTCCCTCTCTCTCTCTCTCTCTCTCTCTGCTTCCTGCCTTATGGTCAAGCCAAATGCCAAATGCTTTCATTCCGTGCACATTATTATTAATTCCCCCCTCATCTCACTCTGGGGGGGGGGGAGGGGGGGGGGAGGAAGGGGAAGGGGTCTTAATTCTGGGGCAAGTCAGAGAATAAAACCCTCTTTCACCCTTCTAGGAATAGGGGCAAGATTCATTGCGTGATGGAGTGATGGCTTAGGGTTTACAATCCCCTGTCAATATCTTACCACCGCCATATTCTACCCAGGACTTTCCCCTGACAAGTTGAGGGTTAGCTTGCTTGCTTTGCTGTTGGGGGATGGGGGGCTTTGTGTTATTCATGTTTAAAGGAAGTGTGAGTCACACCCAAATGTTGTCAAATACAGTACAATATATGGCACCCTCCAAACCACGGCCAATCCTAGAGCCAAGTAACGCCTCATGAGACCACCCGGCAACCAACCAGACCCACGGGAGATCTGGTTTCTACTGTAATAACCGGTGGATTTGCATAAGTTGTTGCATGGTGCCGTGTCAGAGCAAAGGTGCGTTCAAAACTGGCGAACATGGCGAACATTTTCAGTATTACAGTATTTAAAACAATTTTGCTTTTGCATTGTGTTTGCCGCGAACGTTTGCGAACAAAATGCAAACGGTTTGAGGAGGTAGTTCTCGACGAACACACGTTGAAGTTGAAGTTGGACGAAGGGTGACTGAAATCTAATATTTTTAGAACGTTTACACAAATCTTTCAAAATTCTAATTCAAAGCAAACAGGTACGTCACGAACTTTCGCCACTGTTTGCCAATTCTGAACGCACCTCAGATCAAAGCAAAACTGCCATATTACCTCTATTATGTCAAGGCAGGCAGCAGGCAGAGCTATGATTTGATTTGATTTAAAGATCAATGAAATTATGAACTATTGACAGGCCATCGAAAAACACGCCCAACCACAGTACCAATTTGATTTATGTTTTATGTATTCATGACATGATCTCACACCGCAAATCAATGTTTGTGTTCTAGGATGCCAACAGATAATTACGGCAATACTCTCTACAATAAAATGTTCTATCATGCATTTATTTATCAACCCTACATACAAGTTTGCTTTGCACATGTTGGATAAACAGTGTTTAAGGACATTCAAATAAAGTGCTCCAACAACTTTGAAATCTTTGGGCACACTTTGATTCACTGTTAAGATTGCAAGAACAGTCTAAATTGCACATCTAGAGTAGCCAACCTAGAGCAAGAGGGGACAGAGTGGGAGAGCACAGGCCATATGGCAGTTAGGCAACACAGTGTGACATCATCAATAATGGACAAGCAGGCAGCAGGGCACGAGTCTCGCAGACCCTGTAAGTACCCGATCTGTGCCGCCTGCCCGATCCATGTCGTGCATGCGCGTGATTGCACACTAGCTGGCTGCCCAATCTGCGCCACGCATGTGCACATTTGACAGTTTCCAAGACCAGCCAGCTATCTATCTATCTATCTATCTATCTATCTAGCTAGCTAGCACACTGATAAAGCAATATTGTATTATATAGTGATATAAAGCATACAATATGTTCCTTTCAGCGATTCTGCTAAGTAGACCAACACTTATCATAAAACAGTTTGTGCTGTATAAAACAAAAAAAAATTTAAATTTTTTTTTTTGCAATAGCTTACCCAAGACAACTGTAAGCTAGTTGCCATGGGGACCTACGGGCAGCTTCCACTACAGATTCAATTAAATGGCCTATTTCATCTTCACGGGTGTTGTTTTCACAGAAGGCTGTGCCGCAATTGAACTGGGCATTGCGAAGCTTTTTGAATGGGACTTTGCATGTAGGCCTATTTTATGAAATCTTTTAGTTTTTATTTTTGTGGTTATTATCTTTTATATACTATAACAGTGAATTTGTTGTACATACAGTGCTGTCTGCATATATCATTTAACTAAACAATAACGTGCACAGATCGGGCAAGCACATTCGCAAAACGGATCTGGCAGGCGGCACGGATCAAGCACCTACAGAGCCTTTACTTGCGTAAGTCTGGTACACAGCGCTGGTGCAGAAGAATTATTGTTCTGTTACAGTAGGTAAGTAGGCTACCGTTAGTGTTTAAAATACATGTAACAACTGAAACTAGTAGGCTAAAAAAAGCAGGCTACTGCACCAGCATCGCACCGGAAATACACAGACTTGTGAGTGACAATGCTAACAGCCAATGAAAATCTATTTTATACATCCATCGTATTTTAACAAGTGGAAATCCCACCCCTGTATATACTGCATATAATTCAGTAAAGTTTTCATGTCAATTATTCCCATTTGCCTATCACATATTCACCACAAGGGGGTGCTCATTTTCAAACAAGACCTAATATTGACATAAAAAGCAATAGCTTTAACAATTAAAAATAGTCTATTTAGCCACAAAATGGGATTAGCCTTGCTAACACAATTTAGCCAACTATCCCTTAACCAATTAATCTAAACGACCTGCCACCAATCCCTCTCTGTATGACTTCCTTAACCAACCGTCCGTTAACCATTAAACCAACCGCCCTGTCACCAATCTCTCTCTGTATGACTTCCTTAACAAACCGTCCCTTAACCATTAAACCAACCGTCCTGTCACCAATCTCTTTCTGTATGACTTCCTTAACAAACCGTCCTTTAACCAATTAAACCAACCGTTCTGTCACTAATCCCTCTCTGTATGACTTCTGGTCTTATCCCATCATATACCACAACTACTGTACATGTTCTGAGCTGGGTTTGGTGCCCCATGCCTCACCAGATCACATGTAAGTCCAAAACGTAGTCATACAGAAGCAACCTGAATGTCACGGGATGTTTCACAGAGTACAATGCACTGGCATAATGTGCTTTGGCCTATAGCTGCTGAAATATGTGCACGCGCATGTGTGTGTGTATATGTGTGTGTGTGCGTGCGTTGCTGCATGAAATTACTCAGTTAGGGCTCGGAGCCTTCAGCCCATGCGCCGGTCCAGCTTGGGCTGATGGTTCCCATGGGAACCGGCTAGAGCCCCGCCTGCCAGAAAGCAAAGCCTGATTGCAGGGTGAGTGGCACCTGCCACATTAGCATTAGCTCTAAATCCCCTCAAAGCGCCCCTCCCCCACCACACCCCAGCCCATCCAGATACATGATTACAGGGGATTTCACTGGGCCCGCAAAGCCGCTGGGCGGGCCAAGAGGCCAGCGGGTCCACAAATTGTGGTCCTGACCTGGCGACCCGGCTCAAGCAACATGGCCAAAGCCAGGTCGCCGTAGCTACATAAACCTGTTTGTCATATAGCAATAATGTGTGACTATTATATTAATGATTTGAATTATTTAGATTATGATTGCGTTTCTGAAATAAAGAGAGAACATTCCAGCGCATTTCTGCTGCCACTGATACGTACAGTATTACTGACTGAAATATGCTGGCCAGAGATCAATTTGGAAGCTTAGCCTAGCTAGCTTCTGGCCCTTGACAATTGATTTGATGACTTGGCTTGTATGGATTGAAGGGAAAAAGGGTGGAGAACGGTAGCTAATAGGTGCAAATTACACCCCATAGATCGCCCGGGGCGATGTCCATGACCTGCCCTGCTTCACGTCAAACCTCAGCACGCACGTGCGTGAACCGTAACGTACGTCCCTTAGACACGTCCACAGCACCATGGTCCTCACAGGCACTAGTACACACCTAGTGACACGTACGTGCACAGGAGCACACATGCGCGTGTGCACAAACACACACACTAACAATAAATAGCGGCCCAGCCTTTTGGGCTTGTAATGTTGCGAGATGGGCTATAAGAGCCAGTTGATTCGTGCGTCTAGAGCTTTGGCACTGTAAGAGGGTATAAAAAAGGTTGGTTCTTTTTCTTACAGAGTGTTTCCACAGCAGAGGAGGACAGTCCTCGGTACAAAACGCCGGTGTGTCGCCAGCCACCCACTATAAACCATGCTGAGCTAAACAGTTGACTTTAGAGGATGACAGAATTTCTTAAAAAATAAATACATTAAAAAAAAAAAGCAACAGAAACGTCCACTCCAGGATAGCCGGGTAAATCTTCATTTAAGCTGTCAGAGCCAAACAACATAAGACCATAAACGACTCTGTACCAAACGACAATAGTACGCGCACATGGCGGGCGGCTGATATAATACGCATCGTTGTGATTACTGCCGATTTGTTGTGAATAGGATTTGTGTGTGTGTGACAGCTGACACACACACACACACGCACACACACACACAATGTTAAGGCTGCTGCTATGGTGAATCAGAAGCGCAATATCAGGCGCCGGGCTTTTGCCTCTATGCTGACCAAGCAGAAAATGATAGTTGTTGCCACGGCGGCGGTTGGTTAACAGCTGGTTAACGAGCGAATGTGAAAACTCAAATTGAGGTGTGATTTAGGAAGATCGACCCCTCGCGAATGCATGGACCTGCAAATGCTGTGTGTGTGTGTGTGTGTGTGTGTGTGTGTAGATGAGTGTGAAAGAACTGAATAACTCCCTAGAGCAAACGCATCCTGGACAATATCTCACACAGCTGCCCCTCCTGCCTCTTGGCCTCACGTCGAGATGTTCCCAGTCCTGCTATCATTTCCTGTGGAACCCTGGGGCAAAAGTTCACGCAAAGGTCAGCCTGTGGCCTTGCCGTTTAGAGAAAGGCGTATCAGAGGGACGCCCGAGGAACAGAGGTGCTCATATTTCAACACACACACACACACACACACGGAGGGAGCGTGATGTCATTCTCTGCTCATGATGCAATTACTCCTCCATGTCTTTGCATAGAAAAGAGTTGCTTGCTGCTATATTAAGGTTTCACATATAGCGTAGAAGAGCTTTAATTCCACACACCTGCCTCCGGGGAAAACCAGCACATGGCCAGGGCACCCTGCTGATTTTCTCCCCCTTGGCATCTCAGATTATGTTCCTTGAGGGGAACTAAGCAGACCTGAGATCTGGGGAACGGGTGTAACGGCACAAGGACCGCTTTGAACAGCGCGGTCTGGGGCGCTGACACACTCACTTGCCAGGGACATGACGGCAGGTGAAAAATACAAACATAATACAGGCCAACCCTCGGGAACTGACGTGCGTTTCAGACATCTGACAGAACTAGAGAGTAAAGTGCATCACGTCACACGATATGGCTGGAAATAGAAGCTGTGAATAAGAATTCACAGGTTTTTATTTCATTTTCTACCAATAAACGCTATCATGGATGGAACGACAGGATAAACAAAATCACTGCTGTTTTCTAAATGCCTTTATTTTATTTAAGTGATTCTCAAGCTGTAGGTTGGGTCACAAGATGCATTCATGTGGGCTGTGAGCATGTCTTATTAGTTTTGCTCTGGTTTAATCATCTTGTTTTCAATGCTGTTGCTGCAAGAGCATTTTGTTGTGGGCGTCACAGATCAAAAGGTTTGATCCACTGAAATACGTTACCAATCTAACAGGGACTTAACTTTGGGGTAAGAGATTGTATGATAGTTAACCTTTTGTCAAATTCAGTGAATCTCCTTATGGTCTCTTACCTATTCAGTCCTGCTGTAAAGGAACATGGCGTTGTTTAATAGACAGCCCTGGCTCTGTAAATTGTAGCACAATACGCAGACCGCACCACACACCAGTATCCCAGCTTTGCCAATGCGTGTCCAAATTTGGGTGGCGGAGTTCCTGAGGGACTACCCTATGACATTGAAGAGAGGTGCTTTTTAATGTATTTCGTAGTTTCTTCAAATATCAAACATCTTTCCGCACCATTGCGTACTCCACCTTTAACAGTGACTAGTTCAAGGTAGCCTTGCAGACACGTGATCTGTGAGGTGCTGCAAAACAGAAAGTAAATTCCCTGCGGTATGGCACATGATCCGAACACATCGCTGAGAAGCTAATTCACGCCCCGCCCCCCCTTGGCGCTCCGATAGCTCAACGGGAAAGAGAACGTGTCTGTCTCTCGTTTCTCTCGTGTCTGCTCGTTTTCATATGCAGGAGTGTGTGCTTTGCTTAACCCCGCTTTGCACAGAAACATTTGCATGCTGGAAGGGCTGAGCTTCCTATTGCAATAAGAGTTCACAGAGTTTGGTAATTCCTGCGAACACTGCCTCCGGAAGAACACGGCACTCAGAGGAAAGTTGAAAAAGAACACCTCTCCCTGCAAACAATCACACAGAATAATATCAACGAAAATTACCACTTTCATCACGGTTACCACATAAACAATAAATAGCACAGAGATGGCTGTAGGTGATATTTTATGAAGTGTCGAAACGCCTTTTATTAAATGGATTCCATCCCATTTTTTGGCCTCAAATCTCAGCTGACCTGAGATTTGACAGGCGTCAACGCATCGACATTGATGTGTGCTCATTAACTTGTTGGTGTTTTGTGATGAAAAACTGGGCCTGGGCCTTTAAGTTACATGCTGGTGAACTGCTGCAAAATGGCCATCTTGTTGGGAAGGCAGTGGTCCTACCAAGCAGAGAAAGGGGACACTTGAAGCCTTTAGAGCAAAGCCAAAAATCAGCTTGAATTTGGTTTATTTCTTCATCTCGGAGAGGCAATGAAAGGAATATATTCACTGTTTCTCTTAACCTACCACTTATTTATTCATTGTCCGCGCGCGTGTGTGTGTGCTTGTTAGCCAATAATCTGTGTTTCCGTTTCCATTGCAGTTTTGGTTAGGTAGTCAGAAAGGCCTCATCTGGCCAGAGGCTTACAACAGTAAACAGCTGCAGATCCATTAGTCACTGGTTAGAGGGCATGCACAGCAAGGAAACAGCAAATGGGCAATTAAAATCCACTATGCTTTTGGTCAATTCCCCCAAGAGTGCACAAATAGCCTATGATCCAAATATGTAGAATTAGCAATTATATCATGATAAAATGTTTTAATGTTGCAACAATGCTGCTATAAGCTAAAAACAGTGGTCACTGTAGTGCCCTATTACCTCTAGCTGCCCTCTCTCATTTCTGGATGTTCTTACGCATAAGAAAAGTATAATTTCAATATACTTCCCCAACATACTTTCCCCGGCAGCAAAAAATAAACGTATATTGCCAATTCATCTTTTCCTGTACCATATGAATACAGAAACGTCCAAGAATCAGAGGAATATTATTTATATACTTCAGTCCAGATACTACAGTAACTCAGCCTAGGGCCAAGCCCGGAGCTAGATAATAAAAACTGTATTTCTTCCCTTTGTTTTCATCAATATTCAAATGAGTTTGTCTGTGGTAGATATATAGAAAGCCCTTGGCGAGCTAATTGTGTCCTATTCGTAGTGCCGTCTCCTACAGCGTGTATAGCCAAACACCGCCTTTATTCGGCAACGCTACTTCACATAAAGTCGTCCCGCGTGAGTGACAAGACATGGGTGGGGGGTGGGTTATTTTTTTAAATAATTATAATTTTGACACGTTGGTGTGTGCTGATAAGGGCAGACAAGAAGGACGGGGGTATCTGATGCTCTGGGCCGGGGATGACGGGTAAGTCCTGAGTACTGGCGGCCCTTATCAGACCAGAGCACCTGAACGTGTTCACGTGTTGGGGTGCACAGGGCCCCTGTGTGTGTGTGTGTGTGTGTGTGTGCGCGTGCGCATTGGCCTAACAGTGGTTCAGAGAATGAATGGGATTAAGCCGGCCTGTAATCCCTCCATCCTATGGGAGTGTCTGGCATCTCTCTGCCAGGGAAGATAACAGCTAAATAAAGCTAGCATGCACACGCACACACACACACACATACCGGCTAATGTGTGGACAACACACACACACACACACGTTCGTACGTAAAGGCCATTTTAAATTCTCAAGCAGGGAGGAGCTTTCCGTGGTAAAGCCCCCTGAAGCCCAGAAGGCAACGTTGTCTTTGTCTAGACATGCATAGATCACTTCCCTTTGATCCTGTTAAAGTCTTCAGAGAGGCAATGTAGAGGTGGGACGAGCAAGCGGGGAGATATTCCTCCCAACTGGCTGCAGATCTGCGTCGGGACAGACGCTATATATGACCTCCTCTTCACCTGCCCAGGGAGCAGCCGGGATCCATGCCTTCTACAAGCCTTCATCACACACCCCAGTGTTCCCCCAGCAGAGGAGAGGCATACATGCAGGTTTACTACTTTTTCACCGATGCTTCGGGACAATTCAGATGGAGATGTTGAGAATATTGACACCTGTTTTTTTTTTAACACAGTATGTTGTCATTTAACATTAAAAAGGTATGGATAGTAGTATGCCATTATGGAGAATGCTTGCTTAATTCAAACTCAAATCAAAAAACACCTCTCCCTTCAATGCCATAGGTAAATGGACTGCTTTTATATAGCGCTTTTACCCAAAGCGCTTTACAGTATTTAGCCTCACATTCACACACCGATGGTCATTGCTGCCGTGCAAGGTGCGACCAAGCAGTTAGGGGGAAGGGGGTTAGGCATCTTGCTCAAGGATGCTTACAGGTAGGTCAACACCGGGGTTCAAACCCACGACCAGCTGGGGAGCCCAACACCAAGACTACTAGACCATCCTGCCCCCTCGTGTGCTCCCTCAGAAGCTCTGCCCCCCCCCACCCCCCACCCCACCCCCCCACACACACACACACTGGAAAGGCACTGCAAATGCTAGGATGTGTACAAATAGCAAGTGAATTTACCAATCAGAAATAGCTATCTGTATGATACAGTAGCTATAGGGGCGTGGTTTAGGTTTGCCGACAGCGAAAACAACCAGATGGTTCACCCAATCAACTGCCAAGTATTCTTTTAAAGTACAGCCATTCACAAACAGCTTCAAATTCGGCTCCCCAGATGGACTTGTGACAAGCAATCCATCTGGCATGTCAGGTTAAATATGTTGTTGTTATGAGCGGTATTCGCCACTTTGTTTCCTATTTATGGTATGTAGAAGTACCGTAAAAAAATGTTTCAGCGCACACAAAGAACGGTAAGAAAGTGAGAAGATATTTGGAGAAATTGTCAAAAAGTGTAAAAGCTTACACTCTCTTACAATAATCGTATACGATTGACTGTTAAAGCCCCTGTCTGCACAGCTGTTTGAAGTTAATATGGCTGATTAGATATGCCAAACTAGCAGGTCTGGGCTTGTTGTACACATACCCCTTTTTGAGCACAAGCACATCTGTGCATCATGACTTTTATCATGCTTAACCTGAAAAAAATAAAAATAAAAACACATGGACAAATTCCAGTGGTTTTTTGAAGGTAGTGTGAATTGAGTGCTTCCCTGTTGATAGGATATGCAGGAAGAAATGTTACCATTTTTGTTGGCACTTGATGGTCACTGTGAAAAGGGTCTATTTTAAGACCTACTACCAGTGCACTAGTCTAGGTGTCTACAACAAAATAAATCATCACACGACAATCCTGTAAACTGCATAACAGGATGAACAGCGTGATGCAGAAGCATATTTTCCTGTATAGTAAATTACACGTCTTACCAGATTCCTGGCAGAACCTGTCCACACACACATGCACACACGCGCAGCATAAATAACAAGGAAACCATCAACATAAAGTAACACATAACCCATTACCAGGAACACAGCACATTTGTGCCTCAGCTCATATAAACATACATACATGCAAATCAATGTATCGATTCATTGTATAATTTCTCACAAACGCAAGTGACCGGCTTTTTATTTGTCTTATATTAAAGACGTTGAAACGGAGTTGTGGAGGGGAATGCAAGCCCCCTTTTGCACCCAGGGGAGGGAATTGCATTTCAGCAGACACAAACGGCCGGACGTCCGCTCACGCAATCAGGACGAGGAAAGGCCGGCGGATAAAGGTTTACATTTGATAAATGCCTTGTGCCCACCAAGAGTGCTATCTAGAGGGCCTGCGTGATTGCCAGCGGGATGTTTCCATGGGCACAGTGAAAGTGACAGCTGGACAAAGGGCTTCCATTAGGACTCCCCCCCCCCCATTAGGACCCTGTCTCTGCGACACCTAGCGCAACTGACAGATGGAAAAGCTCACACAGCAACAGGTCCCCACCAGAATCTAGGACGTGGAGTTTGGATCTGTTGCCACCAGCTGGAGTGCGAATAACAAATGTACAACAAAAGGCGGGGAAGTCCATTGGCTATGGACCGTTTCAGTTGTTCCAACTACACGTCAGCATTAACGATTCATCTCACAATGACGACGTGTGTGTATACTGTACATGCAGTGTCATTAAGTCATCTTTATAATGCTCATGTTTGGCTTTTGTTTCTATGACAAGACTTTGTTGGTCACCAACTGACACATTAGGATGCAGTGTACAGTAAAAGCCAAATAAAACTGCATTTATTATGTTAGAAACCCCAAACCCATGCAAAGCACGATGACTGTACCGAACAATAATTACTTTTCTAGACATCTCAAGCAGTTTGCTGTATCTGCCGAGTCTGCAAAATGCCTGGTGCTCGATGTATTCTTTAGCGTTTCTGCATACAGTATGAATGCAGACATCAGGTTGTGGCTATACATAGGCCACAGTTTGTCCACATATTTCTCATGCACAGACCTAAATGTGAAGTTCACATTTATATCCACGTGTCACGCAACCAAGTTATCTGTCAGTCAAACAAACTACCCCACAGACACACTGAAGGGTTGCCACTTGCCAGGATTGGTCTGTCACACAGTAAAGACTATCCTGTTAAGATACGAATGCATTCTTCAATAGTGAACGAGCGTAGGAAATAAAATAAAGGCATGTTCTCGCATGTTATTATAACAGGTGATACATGGCACTAGCTGAACAAGTACAGACATGCTATCAGTCAGGACTCCTGTTAAGGCTAGGAGAAATCAGAGACTAGTTAGTCCACAAAGCATATGCGAGTACAATACAATTGTTTCATCATCTTGATCTGCCGCAAGGTCACATATATAACATATATATAAAACACATAACTATAACAAAGATGTGCCAAACCAGTTTCACAGATAGTGGCAATTTCACAGTGTATTCATGGATGTGCCTACAGACAATAGCAGAACGTTACGACCCTATGCTACTGGCTATGGTCTATGCTGATAAAATAATGAGGCAGTGCTTTAAAAAGAACAGAAGTTTATTAACATAAAAAGGAGGGAAATTGGAACCGAGGTGAGCCCAGGCCAGTAAAACAAACAGAAGGGTCTAAAAACAAAATAAAACCACACTGGAAAAAGTGAATAAACGAATGAAGGAACAGACAGGACTTAAAGAAAACGAGAGAGCAAGAGCGATGGGAGAGGAAGACACCTTCCACCTTCATCCATCAATTTAATATGGGGAAAGGGGGGGGACTGCACTTTATGGTGCTGGTGTATCTTTAGAGGAGGGGTAGTGACTCCACTGGCTCACAATTGGCTGGGAGTCCATAGCGACACGGCAGTTGAAGATCATTTAATTCAACACCTGCTATATTAGATCAAATCTACTAGTATCATTATTGGATTATGACTAGTATTAGTACTAGTATTAGTACTAGTACTAGTGTCCAATCACCCCGACGTCGCTCAGTTGAGAGGTACTTTTCACAGAATTAGAGTGTGAATCGAAGGCACAATTAGCATTTCACTAAGGTTGTCCATAGACTGGGATATAAGCTTAGGATTTCTTGTTGTCATGCATCCAATGTTCTGTAATAGTAGTATGCATGCCCCTACATAAGGCCCATTTAATGCTTCTGCGTCAAGCTTACCGTCTAGCCTACGTTGGAGCGTCGGCTGCGGCTGGTCTGTCGGCCAGGTGGACCTGTGCGCACTGACTGCACGTGCGGTTCATGCGAAGCTACAAAATGTGGAAGTGTCATGTCTTTTTTATGCACCTGAATTAGAACACAAATTAAGTGTAAACGTTTTGAAATGCGCATGTAAAAACATTTATTTCCAGCGAATCTCTTAGTTACACCGACGTTTATCATATGAAACAATCTGTGCTGACAGAAAATACTAGAGTATTTCAAAAGACCCGATATTCGCTGCTTGAATAAAGAAATGCCATAGGAAGACACACGTCTTGCCTCCCGATAGAACACAAATAAAGCGACCTCACACACCATTATTGTATGAGATGCCTCACATCATATACTATTTAACGCATTCCCTCTCAATTAAGCTGCAATGTGGCCTTCTTTAAGCCTAAATATTATCAATAATAGGGCAACACTTTAAAATGTACCTGTAAAATTGATTTAAAATAATTTAGCTATTGAGGCAGGTGGCACTGACTGGAGAGGGAACTGGGGAGTATTTCTAGACTATAATCTCAGCTAAGTGGTTTTTAGCTGAGAGCAACAGCCGGGCGGTGCCAGGCTAGCGTACTAGAGCCCCTCTCTGAAATGGGGGAGGGGTGTTAAGAAGAACGTACAGACGAAGGACGGGCTGGGAGGTTTCGTAAACAGTATCGGGGCTGGGGTCTGTCGTGTGTGTATATGTGTGCGAATGTGAAGCTGAGGGGCGGAGTCAAGAGGTTTGAAAGGCACGGGATCATCCTGCCAGCGATTGAGATGTCACGCAAGCCTCAGATGTAACTGTCAGTGACTACGGGGGGAAGAGGGGGGGGGGGGGTGCCTTGCTTCGACGCAGCCAGAGCTGCTGAGACGACGGAATCAAACATCAAACATCCATACCGTACGGGAGGGGGTTGGAGGGGAGGGAAAGTGAGTTGTTTCTGGGACTTGAGACCAACTGAAGAGAGCTACAACTACTACTACTGCTACACCTAGCGTAACAACGCTAACAACATACTGTTCAGTCAGGAGAAAGTGTACTGTGCTAAAGGAGTCCGGCTTTCATCTGCTCGCCTCAAACTCCTGTAGTAACTGCCAACAGAAGTATGTAAGGCATCTCTACAGAATACAGTATGTACAGAATGCAAGCTCTGGCCTCTAGGCAAACCATGGCAGTTCATTTCGATAGCCTTTGCTAATCAACACGCTCTCTACCAGTATGCTCTTATTCTCTCTAAAGGATAAGAGAATACAGATATGAGACAGCAAAAGATGAGGGTAAGCTAGGCTGCTCTCTAGTACCCGTGGTAACGTCTACAGCAAGCAAACAGAACACCGTACAATGTACTAACTTAACAGTATACAAGTCAGTCCATTGAAGTGGCACACACACACAGATGAAGCTGTCTGCGCCGCACAGTATTTCAGAAAGGAGGTGTGGAGGGCTTTGTGGAGGGGGTGTTATTGTGGATGACCACGTCGGCTCATATTTGACAACACCCCGAGCCAGTCTTCAAAGACTCTCCTTTCTTATTAACGTCCCCCAGACAAGGCAACCATGCCGTGGGGGGTGACAAAATATACCGTCCATTGTGTGTGTGTGTGTGTGTGTGGGTGTGCATGGGCGTGCCTGACAAGATTTCCCTGTGCACCTTTACCATGCTAATGTGTGTGTGTGTGTGTGTGTAGGTTCTCTCTCATGAAAGAGAACCTGCGCACACACAGCCGTGTGTCTGGGCGTCGTGAAGAGAGATGCACCGGGCACCGACGGGAAAGTATCACGTGTGATGGGACAGAGAGGGCCCTGTGCTCCGTAACCTTCCAGGACGGCCTGCAGCACCAGCCACGCAGGCCAAGTGAGCCTGAGGAAGCTTAAAGCCTCCCTCCCCTCTCTGGATCTCCCCCCCCCCACCCCCCCTGCCCCCTCCCTCCCCCTCCCCATTCCTTGTTGAATATTTTCCACATTCCTCCGACTGCCAAAAAAAAGAAAAAAAAACAACATTAACAACGTGCGCGTGTGACAGAGTGAGAAATGACATGCGCGCGTGCGTGCGTTGGCTTCAATGCGGGGCATATGATGTGCGGTTGGAGCTCCAGGCTACACCCTTCAAATGAGACACGTGCGAATCTACCAGAAGAAGAAAAGAATACCCTACCATGAATACTGATGGAAAGGGTGTGGCACCGTTGGGTGGAGCTTAAAGTTAGGTGGTAAATGATTCTCTCTCATGAGGTGGGTTAGGGGGCCCATGTCTGCCAGCAGAACTCAGGAAACACTGTGGCATTTTGGCAGCACCACATTTAATTGGGCATGAACACTTTATTCCCACTACACCCTGCCACCACACTGCTCTTGGCGCGCGCGCACACACACACACACACACACATGCAGGTAAGACCCGTAATGAGACTCAGCCTAAAACATATCTGGATAAAATCTAGCTCAGCAGTTCTCACAGCTTTTGAGCCATGATCTCAAATAGCGCATGGCTCGACACTACACAAATAAAACCACATGTACCCAAGGTAATAATGTACTTGAATTCATTTGACAAAACTAAAATACACATTGTAGCAAACACAATAAAGATTTGTTTTGGAAATTCTCCCAACCATCTCCGCCGTACAGAAAATAAAACGTTGGCATGGGAATAAGATGCAAAGTTCAGTTGAAGCGACCCTACAAAACATCCCC
>JAODLL010065625.1:0-41659 GCA_026546735.1 Forbesichthys agassizii
CTGGAGGATAGCCCACATGAGATTTATACATGTGTGTGTGTGTGTGTGTGTGTGTGTGTGTGTGTGTGTGTGTGTGTGTGTGTAAAATAAAAATTGCATTGCAGGTGTAGTTTATTTGACAGCTAATTGCTTCTCCTTATATTTCTTCTTAAACTCTTGGAATACGGCAGCAGTCTTGGGAATTAGAGGACTAGAAGCCAGGGGAATATAAATCTTCTCTGGATTTTGGATCCATGCACCTACAATGTGTTAATTATTGATTTCCTATTAGCCAGCAGGTTAGCACAACATAAAGGGGGGGGGGAGAAGTCACATTGTGTATTGGTATCTGAAAACTATATATACAGTATATACTGATGGCTGCAATCCACAATTTCTATACTACTGATATACTGTTCCAAACAAGCAGCAGTATGTTAGAGTAGAACATACCTCTTTTTGTTTTCATAGTCTCATTTGGACCTTCTTTGTTTGCATTAACAAGAATAGGTGTATCAGGCATACCTGAAACATTGGCAAATCATTTTTATAACGGGAAAGTTATACATAGAAAAAAAATATTTGTTTTTGTGCATTGAAGTTAATACTATTTCTTAAACATAAAGGATAGACATTAAGTATATTGGCAAATTGGGGAGTATTTGATTGTTCAATGTATTTAAGTATAACTGCACCATAAAATGTGTTTTTTTGAGCTGTAAACTATAGTAATATGATTGATCTGTGATGAGACACATCAATGCTTGTGGTAACAGACACAATTCCCATTTTTATAAAAAAGCTGCATTTTGAGCTGAAAACGGATCTACACGTCATATCCGTTAAAAATCACCCCAGGGCTTGCCTGGTAATCACGGCGATAATAATATGCTCACACGTCATCAAATTCAAATGTTAATGAAGCTCCCTCTCTCAGCCTCTCCCCACATTTTTCTAAGTTGTAGTGGAATCAGGCTCAGAGCTGGGGTGCAGTTACACTTTAAACCAGAGCTAGACTAGTTCTCTAAATATCTTTACATATTAAACTTTAATACAAATGTAGCCTGATCTAGTTTAAACAAGACCTTACATTTTATCACATTTTTTTTAAGCATTTCAATGCCTGACTTACCAGAATCTGTTGCCTCATCTGTTTCAGTGGGTACATCTTTGAAGTTGAAGGTATTGGGCAGAAAACTGAAGCTCAGGACACTGTTTTCTTCAGTGGTCATAAAAGCCTCCTTCCTAATTTTATATTGTATCCCAGTATGATCTGCAATGTTCTTTAGTAGTGACACATTCTTCATTGGATTTTTCAAGCAACGTTTAACATCAAGTCGAATGGACCTCCTCCTATTCAAGGACTGTTTGGGTTTTGCAGAAGAAACTGGAAGGTTTTCAGTGTCTGTGGTGCATTGGGTTTTGCAGAGTGCTGTATTAGGAGTAATGTGTTGAACTGGAAAAGTTGTGTACTTTTCTGCAACTGGTTTACTTTTGCATTTCGTTTTATGTGGTGGATAACTGTTCCTCCATTCTTCCTGAAGCCGTCTTTTGACTGGCCATTTACGCACAAGAACTGTTTCTTTGGGACTTGGACTCTGTAACGAACTGTTTGTCACACTTAATACTGCTGGAGGTGGCGATGTTTGAGCCAAAGTGTCCTTTGCAAATGGAACATGACTCCTACAAGCTTTAACATGATTTTTTTTCTGGACTGAAGAGCTAGATGTGGCCAGGTTTGCAGTTGTCACAGCATCAGAACAACCATTTATCCATTTTATGATGCTTGTATTAGCAGGTTGTAAATAGTGATCCAAAGCTTGATATTTATTTCTCTTTTTCAGGGAACATAAAGGTTTCTCAGGAACAGTGAAGATCTTCTTGCGTTTCTTAATTTCTTTGTTGTTACTATGGAGTATAAATGGCCTAACACCAACAGTGTGGCGATTTTTTTGTACTGAGGAAGGGGATGCATTTGTTTTATCAACCAACATATCTTTTCTATCAGGATTGTCACTCAGAATGATGTTGCCCTGTCCTCCAGCTGGACTTGAAGCTTTCCACTTAGCTTGACCACAATCCTCCTTAAGGAAGAAGACGTTATTGTCATTACTTGAGAGAACATTTACAATTTCTTCAGATATGAGAGACTGGTAACATTGAGATTTGGGTACAATAGTGTTCTTGATCTCTTTGCAGCTGTATTCGGAAGGTCCCTCATCATCTCCTGTAAGATCAATCGTTTCACAGATGTTCCATAGATTTGTCCATGTAGATATCAATGGTTCCTCATCCAGTTGATTATGAGCATCACACTTTCCAACGGTTGCGGGTACCACCTCAACATCCACCATGATCACACCTGGACTTTCCATAAGCACCACCTCATCTGCTTCCAAGCTTGTCACTGTGAACTCTTTCGAATCTGGCTCAGGCTGGCATTTACAGAGTGATATATTGGTGGACTCCAATGCCACTCCAATCCACCTTCTGAGGCAGCAGAACTCGTCAATGGGGCAATATGGTTTGTTTTCCAATTTTACTTTACTTGATATAACTTCAACCGCTTCAGATAACTCGCACTTAAGAGGGATGGTTACGTTTTCTGACCGAGGACCAGACTTTTCACCATGATCTACCATGTTACTATGTATTTGCTCATAGACCATTTTGGCCATATCTTGAGACATCACCTCGATCTTGAAGGAGTAATGCGGGTCGTTGGGATCAGTCATTATGTCATTGTCACTGGGATCAATGATTGGAGTGAGGGAAGTTTCAGTGTCAGATTTCAGCTTGTTACCATCATCGGTGGGTACAACTGATTCAAGCTCCACTTCAGCTTGCCTTTCACTCAGTGTGGTTTCAGATTTGCAACTGTTTTTTTGAGCCACATGCTCCTGTTTGTCACGGTTTAACTTAAGAGAAGTAGGAAAGCCAAACTCTTTATCAATGTCATCCAGCTGTTTGTTTACATTCATCCAGGATGACACATATGGCACCTCAGAATGAACATAATCCTGTGTGATGATACAGCATCTTTTTTCAAGCTCGTCTTGGCGTTCAGGGTTCACTTGAGAGAGTATCACAGTATCACAATTTACATGTTCATGAAAGTATTTCTTAACTTCAGTCATTAAAGTACTGTAAAAATGTATATTAACAAGTCTGATGAAATGTTCTGGGTTGTTATTCCAATAAAGGCTTAGCAATTTCCGTATAACACTAGTATTTGAGGATTCATCAGATCCCTGGATTTTGCTAGCCTCGTCTATGTATGTAGTCAACTTGGTGTAGGTCCATGGTATTGAGGATAACTCGACAATATCAACAAGTGAATCTTCTTGCTCTTTAGTTTTGTCAATTTTCCTACTTTGCTTTACCTCTGTGTTCTCTGCCTGCTGAGGAGAGACAGCCTGGTGTGATTCCATTGCATTTCCATGTACAGTTGTATGTAGCTTTTCATTAACCCCACAATCATTGTTTAAATTTGTGCTGCCTGTTACATTGCACACTCTTTCAATGCGGTTATTTTCTTTACACTGATCATTTATCATAGAGCAGCCTTCTTGGCTTGCATCTGTACACATTTCTTGTGTCAGTGGTTGTACAACAGCTACAACTTTGTGAGGCGAGGTGTGACCGTGATTGTTTTTTCGACTGACTGTTGAAACTGGCTTTTGAGGTTGTCCTCTCGAGTTTGGTGAAGAAAGTTGGTGGCCGTTACTTAAAACATATTGTGATACATGTATGACATAGAATCCTTGCAAAGGTGTGCCTTGTGCAGACAGGGCCTCCAAATTGTGCTGCGAATTTGACGTTGAATCTGGAATCATGTTTCTTGGCAAATCCTGTCCATCCTGATCATTGACAATACATCCGTCCAATTGCACTGGTGGCCTAGATCTTGTAATTTTGTCCATTTTCACAGACTTCATGGCATTTCCAGAGTGAGTTGTATTATTTAAAAGACTGTGTGAACCTGCAGTAAAATGCAGGTTCATCCTGTCAGAAATACCACATAACATCTGGGAGTTGGGCATTGTCCGCCCAGTTCTTCCAGCAGTAGCAACGGTGTAGCTCTTGTTTTCAGGAATTGCACATTCGGGGGCACTCTGGGAACGACGATACGCCTGGGTAGGTGTGTTTTGAGTTTGGGCAATCAACTGTGGCAGAGGCAAACATTGTGCACTGGGTAGGTTCAACATTGTGCCATTGTTTCTTACAGAAGAAGACATGCATTGTAAGGGGTAGGAAGATTCCCCATGCATATTCATCCTGTGGCCACTGTTGTGATTCTGGTTATTTGCAACATGTACATTATGCTCAGCCGAAGAGACAGCTGTACTAGCACAAGACGTATGCAACGTGGCTTGTGCTGGGAACAGTTGAGGTGATTGCGTATTCTTTTTGCAGTTTGTTTTCCATTTATTTGAAGATGTTATATGCTGGTAACTGTAAGTCGATACAGAGTTTTGCATATGTGTCATATGGTCAGGTTGCTGCACGCAAGGTGTCTGGCTTGAGAGGTTGAGAGGAATGCTCTGATGAAGACCTTGTGCAATGTATAATTGTCCAGGTGGATACGGGTGTCCATGTTGTGTGAACGTGCTCAATCCATTTCCTTGTATTACATTAAACAAAGAATTATTCACTTCATTTGGTACCTGTGGACAAGCAGTGGTCTGCCGAGGTACTGTGGTATTATTACTATAACATGGTTCAATGGGACGCCCAGACTGAACACTTTGTGGCTGCTGGATTTGTGTTAGAATACACTGTGTAGAGACATTTAGACTCCCACTTCTGGTTTCATTAGTAATGCTTAGATGTTCACCTTTGGAACATGGCATGGCATGCCACTTGGGATGTCTGTTCTCTCTCATTTGACACGGAGCAGAGTACATATTGCACTACTTTCTAAAAGGGTGTTGATTTAGAAAAATCATTCCTGAAAAACAAAATATGGAAATGGTTAAATTCTAAGTGAATGTATTAAACAGCAGTACTAGTAAAAATACATTAAAACATTATGAAGGCCTTTGAACAGGTGGCTGATGGTCTGGTTTTCACAATGCGCTATATTCCTTTACCTGTGCTCACTTGCCCCCCCTCCCCCAGTCCGCTCTATTGTACAGCACCCCACCCTTCTATTCTACAGCACCCCCACCCCAGGCAGGGCAATTATATTATAATCTCTAGTGAGTTCATCTGCTGGGAAACGCGTAATTAAAAGCATGGATTGATAATCAGTGGTCATTTGCCCTGGGTGTCTGGGGCTACAGCAGCCACAAATATTTTATGAAACTGTCTAGATATAAATATTTGTTTTACACAAATATTACAAAATCAGCCCTATATAGTGTACAGTACAAGTAGGATGAACTGTACAGTGCCAGATTATTTTACTGACCGGGGGGCGATATTACAAATCGAAACGCCATATATACGCCCTACTCTGCCTCCGATTTGATAAATGATTATGCGAGTCACTTAGCCATTTCTGTTTACTGATCACATTTAAGTAGTGGCAAGTCTAAATCTCGTTCAGTGTAAAGTACGAGTCAATGTATATTTTGAGTCAGTGTTGCTTAAGATGTCACAGATCCAATTCATTTGAGTGTGTCACATAAATGATAATATTATTACATATATATTACATTAAATATATATTACATTGCATCTATTTAGCTCAGTATGTTAAGTGTTGAACTTTCTATTGTAAAAGGGAGAAAAGTGTTTTGAATCCCAGCCAGAACATAATTATATACATTTGTGGATTGATTTATGTTGATAATTACATGCAAGCCTACATGCAGATTAGCATTTAGTAACAAATAACTAAAGACGGAGAGTCTTTAAAGATACTTTTTTTCCATACATTGTGCCATAAAACGTGTGACACTACATCAATAAATTATTATAATTTACCATTTTTAATACTATATTTATACTGCTTAATTTTATAGCCAATTTCTCATCTTTGAGCAAATGTTTTGTCCAAGAAATTGACATTTCCCAAATAAAGGCAGGTTGACTCCTGACTGTCATTCTGCTTTCCCTCTGCTTCCTTCATACAGTTAGGGTGACCAGATCCCAACAAACCAAATGTGGGACAAATAGTATGTTTGTGAGGGACAGATTATGCTGAGGTAGTCAAAAATCTTGACTTAATGTATATTAAAGTGAAAAAAGTAACATTATATTATTCCCCTTATAAATCATCTCTATGCATTGCCCTCTGTTGATTCATTATAGCACACATACTATGCAGGGTAATTCACCATGTATAATTATGAAATATAACAGGTTAGTAGGCCAAGCCTATCCAAACAACAACTAAATGAAGGTCATTTAATATGCATTAAACTTGAAATAGACTTTTGTCCATACTTACATTAAACAATTTAATTGATGGCTTTCCTGCTTATACTTTAAATTGCCTACATGCTCTCAAATAAATATCCAGATACACACATTACATTTTATTTGCTATCCTAGATGGGGAAATTACCAGTGCTAGTTTATTCCCTCAGTCAGCTGCCCTGTATGATTGGGAGTGCTGCAGCTGGGGTTACCGTATCTGTCTGATCTTTGAGCTTCAGTAAGAATTCGTTCATTGATCAGGATGTCTATTTCTGAGCCACATTTTTTTGTGAAACTCGCATACCTGTACACTGTAACTTACAGTCTACAATTGCACATCGCAGACTACTAAGAACCAGTGTTGTTTCCCAGTCTTTATTAACTGCATTTCGGTTTATATACAGTATCTTAGCTTCCTTAATTTCTCCTAGATATGCTGTGAGTTGTTGCGATCCCTCGCAATTTTCAGTTTGGCGTGGCGTGTGCAGGGATATGGATATCTGTGACAGACAGATTAAACTAACCCACGTGTGCGCAGTTTGTTTGGCATCAAACACGGCCACGTGATGGCAGTCCTCGCTGCTTTCTTTACAACCATAGGACAAATGCCAGATATTAGAAAAGCGTTAGGAAACTACGAAAACTAGATCCAAATTCAAAATGCGGAACATCGTCTCAATATGTGGGACGCATAAAAAAGGATGAAAATGCTGTAGGCCTATGCGGGACATCTGGTCACCCTACATACAGTACAACAGCACATGTGCCGGTATGCACTGTTATGTAAAACTCATATACACCACCCATTCCATATTGTTCAGTATTAGGCCTGCAAAACAACTACAGAAAATATCTAGTTCTAATTCTTACAAATTTCAATCTACCCTTTTTTTTTAGCACCAACAAAAAATGCCTATCTGCTCTCCTCTTCTTGCCAGCAGGATATTGAAGCCAAATCTGTGGTCTGTCCTATGACCATGGTCACAAACGTGGACCACTGCAGTTACTGGTCACTACCACTAGGGGCGCTGAAGCTCATGGTCATAAGTGGTCCGAACCAGTTGCCGTGGTCATTCTCGTGGTCCCGGTTGTCATTTTCGTGGTGGACCACTTGCTCACGGTCCTTGGTTGGTCCTTTATTATTTTGCCATATGGCAACACAGTGCAGCATGGGTCCCATGTTTGTAGGCTAAATGGCAGACAATTTTGGTTGAGGTGTTTTTATACACTTCTTGTTTCTTGTATCACGAGACACAAGACAATGCTGTTGTTAAGTCTCAATGACATGAAGTCTCAAGTAGATAACCATTAAACATTAGTTAGATACAATATATATAAATGTCAGTGTAATAGTTATTTTCATAAGATAAAATAAACTTGTATACATTATAGGCAATTGTACAAACCCCCTAAGGACAGACATGCCTAGTTCAGACAAAGTATGCCTACTCAACAAACTCTTTATTTTTTTACATTAATAGCCTATATTCATATTCACATCGTACAATAACAATCAGCCAAAACAACTAGCCTACACAAAAGAAGAAAGACATTATACAAATCTGGTATAATCTGGAAGATAGCCTATGTGAAAGCCTTGCATGGAAAGACAAAAAACATGAGGTGAATGCACTGTTGTCTGAACAACCATGAAATGCCATAGCCTATGAAACTCAAGGGACCACGAGACAGCCCACATGGACCATAATGACCACAGAGACCACGAGAATGACCATGAGAATGAGCACAGAGACCACGAGAATGACCACGACAACAAACCACTCATGAATGTAACTAACCAATCACAATAAATAGCCTATAGTTTTCTAGCTTTAATATTTTAATAAAATAACTTAATTACACCAATATTGTACTTGGGGAACACTGCATGTTAATCTAAAAAGTATTTATAAAACATAATATTTTTGATGTCTGAACAAACAGCCATGATACTCCTGTAGTTGGCACACACTCTCTGGTCCCCCTTTTTGAAGAGGGGAACCACCACCCCAGTCTGCCACTCCTTTGGCACTGTCCCCGACTTCCACGCGATGTTGAAAAGGCGTGTCACCCAAGACATCCCCTCTACATCCAAAGCTTTTAGCATTTCTGGACGGATCTTATCAAATCCCCTGGGCTTTGCCACTGTGGAGTTTGACTACCTCAGTGACCTCCCCCAGGGAAATTGATGATGATCCCCTATCAGCCCCCAGCTCTGTTTCCACCATAGAGAGCATGTCAGTCGGATTAAGGAGTTCCTCAAAGTGTCCCTTCCACCGCCCATTTACCTCCTCAGTCCTCAGTACCTCAACAGTGTCCCATCCTTACATCCATCCTTGGATGGTTCCCCGCTTCCCCCTCTTGAGGTGGTGGACAGTTTTCCAAAAACACTTTGGTGCCGACAGTAAGTCTTTCTCCATGGCTTCTCCGAGCTTTTCCCACTCCTGCTTTTTTGCTTCTGCTACAGCAGATGCTGCAGCCATTCGGGCCAGTCGGTACCCTGCAACCGCCTCCGGAGACTTCCGGGACAACAAATCCTGAAAGGCCTCCTTCTTCAGTCGGACGGTTTCCCTGATCACCGGTGTCCACCACGATGTTCAAGGGTTACCGTTCCTTGAGGCACCTGTGACCTTGAGACCACAGCTCTCTGCCGCAGCTTCAGCAATGGAAGCTTTGAACATTGCCTACTCAGGTTCAATGACACCAACTCCACAGGGATGCCAGAGAGGCTGTATTTGATCAGCGGGGCCATTAAGCTAGTGCATTGCTAACTAATGATTTTTGTTTTGTTTTCTAGAGTGGTATATGCATAAAAAAATATTCCATTACATCGAATCTCGTAGTTACATTAATATTGAGCTTGTGGAAAAGTACTCTGATAGAAAAAGGTATTTATAAATGGTCACTATTTTCGCCTTGTGAACAAACAGGAATATACTTAGTGTGGTTGCAGTCAGATTTTTTCCAAAGCAGTCTCAATTGTCTGTATGAAATAGCCCACACGCCCACCTGCGGCCAGCCGCAAAGCGCTGTACGACTCGAAGTTTCGTCGTAGAGGGGATCGGATTAAACACAAGCCAATCAGAGGCAGAGTTATTGCATTCCCATAGTAGGATGATTCGTGCGCGACCTGGAGAGTGCAGACCAGCTCCTTTGGACATGGCTGTGCTATTTGCTTGCACAGAGTCGTCCTAGTGGCATAATACGGCTTCGACCAGGATTGGTTGTGTGTAGGTATATGTGTGGTATTTTAATTCAGACAGTGTAGTCTACTAAATTATTGACCTAACATGTGCGTGCGTCCTTCATATTACGACATTAGCCAAATCGTTCCAATCTACTCGACAGTTAAGCAAAAACTGTCCTTTAAACCATACCATTGTTTTATTTAATTCAACAGTTTGCGGTGTAGCCTAAATTCAAGCAAAAAATAACAAAAAAAAGGCTTTTAATAATTATAATTATAATAATAATAATAATAATAATAATAATAATAATAGTTGGGGAATACTGTAAATGCCATTTATTCTTTTATATTCAGTTATTCTTTTAACATTCTAATGTCACATATTATGTTAAGATCATTATATTAAATAAATCACAATTATAATACATGTGTAGTACTGCTAACTATAAATGTCTGTAACTAGAACAAACAGAATCTGACTATTAGAAGAACAGAAGTAGACCATTGCTTAGCAACGCCAGACGACCTTGCAGATGGTCTCTAGACGATGGTAATGAATTACATTGTAACTGACCAGCACCTCAGAAGGTACTGTTCTCATATAGTGTGACAACATGCCATTGCCCTGTTTTGTGACAGTCAGCCCTATATATATATGCTGTTATTTCTCATGTATCTCTTGAATAAACCTCTTGAACGGACTGGCTGCTTCATGGTGTTATTGACTTCATACTTCTAAGCCGCGATCTCAGATACCAAGAAGACTTCAAACCTTCTTGGCCCGAGACTCCCTCGGGAGGGCTTGGATTACTGAATCTAACATTATTTGGTGTTGTTAATTACTTCTGAAGTTGCGACATTCGAATAACTGGGCCTTACAAACTTCTCGGCTGAGCCTCCCCAGGGAGTAACAGAATTAATATACCAAACAATTTATTAATAATTCAGACTTTAAAGTTAACACAGGTCGACATAATATTAGTAGACATTTTCTAGTTTAATATAAAATAGTTTGATGTGAAATCGAACAA
Source organism: Forbesichthys agassizii (assembly GCA_026546735.1). Classification (NCBI taxonomy): domain Eukaryota; kingdom Metazoa; phylum Chordata; class Actinopteri; order Percopsiformes; family Amblyopsidae; genus Forbesichthys; species Forbesichthys agassizii. The sequence goes on from JAODLL010065625.1 coordinate 10,564, forward strand.
ACGAACTCAAACATTTAGTCACGTAAATTGAATTACTTACAGGTGATCCCAAGTAGCCTATGTCCAAATGAATGCAACCGAAATTAGCCTACATCCGATATAATATGCTTGCAGAGGGTCGACCTGAATCCCGTGCTTGAAGTTACCACAAGTAAGAAGTGGTGGTGTGAAAAGTTCTTCTTTTATTATTTAGATAATTTTAAAAAGTCTAAACGCTAGAGCGTGTTGCTGCCCCCAATAGGCTATTCGGCGGAATTTGTGTCCCACTAAAATGATAATGGCAATTGGATTTAACAGTAATTTTATAACGTTCTTTGAAAAATGTTTATAGTTTTGTTCTTTACCAGATAGTCGGCCCAAGGACTTCTAGATGCACCAACGTAATCCCCTTTGAGATATCTCTTCTCTTGAACTTTACAAGATAGTAAGAACACGGAGCACCAAAACTGCAATTTCAGGCATCTATTCTAGGTCACCCTAGGTCTACATTTCGGATTTTCTGAGGATTGCATTTCTTAACATACATATAGATTTATGTATGTCTCTCAAGAAAAAGTTATTTGCATTGCACTTTTAATACTTTATTACGCATCAGTACAAACAGAAACAGGAACACATTATTGACATGTACTGCTAGAAAAGCAGACTGGATAAATGTCTGTGTTTTTTTTAGTTTTTATAAATAGGTATGATATGAACTATGTGCTGCTTTGGTCTCCTGTACACCATAGCAGGAGAAAGACTATGGAAAGCAGAGCAGTGCCCAGTAGATCTCCCAGTGCTGTGAGGTAGGGGATAGCATAACTGTCAGGGTCCTTCCCCCTCTGCCATAAGAAATGGACCATCCAGTCAGCTACACAGAGCAATAAAAACACCTAGGGACAGAGAGTCAATTGCCATTACAAAGAGATCCTTTAGAAGAAGCTTTTATCCTAAACGACTTACAATATGCGTCTCAGGTGAGCTGTTTATGTCTCGACCAAGGGAAGAATAACAGGGGACATACAACATAAAGGTCTGTCTCTTCTGAGGTATTTAACTCTCTGGAGTCGCCACTCGCAGACAGACATTTCTACATACTAGTTCACACGTCCTGAGATATAGACAGTTGCTGGTATAGATAAGTGAATCTCTGAAACCTAGATTTTTTATGTATATTGCATGTTGGTTTTCAACATAATGTTTGATGTTAAAACTGTAGCCTATCTGTCTAAATACATTGCAAATATGTGTATATTATGTAAAAATCCATACAGTATACAATTATATTTGTTTCACTTTCCATATTCAACCAGAATATACATTTTAGCCAACGCCATGAAAGGAGAGTGCTGGAATTGAGACTTCTTTGTTCTCATCCAGGGCCAGGAGTCAGGAGGTGGCAACGACCTGAGAATGTTCACACTAGAACAACAAAAAATTAGAGTCCATTGTTTTCTCTGTGTTGCTCCTTCTCCTTCCACAACCTTGTTTGGGGACACATCTTGTTCTTCTGTTGTAATATTGCCCACTTAGGTTTCCATTGGTTTTATTGAGTTTGTGATCTCTATATTACACATGTAGTAGCCTCTAGTTTAAATACCATGGCAAGGTTAGCACCACTTCATACAGTGAAAGTGCCATGAATCTTATCTCACCTGAAGCACAGCAGCAGACAAGAACATGACAATGAAGGCAGGAGTGGGGAAAGTGTAACTCCCTTTGAAAAGGTTAATAGTGTATACGAAGATCAGCTGGCCGGGGATAACCAAAAGAAGCAGGACTCGTGCAGATCGACGGTTCATTCCTGCCGTAAGAAAACACAGCATAGACAAAGTGACCGTTATCGTGAACGTTATCGTGAACATTGAAACTAGATTAAAGACACTTCTTATTTCTTAAGATCACTGTAGTATATAGTGTACACTGAACAGTGGTAACAGAGGAGCTTTTAAAAATACATTTCCATAAATCTGCCACAGACATTGACCTCTGCAATGCCTCCCTCCATACTCCTTTACTTGTCTTGGACAGTGAAATACAAACCAAGAAGATGCAGTGTTTTTAAGTGCAAACTGGAAATAAATAAGAAAGGTATACCACATTGTCATTCAAACATAGCTAGCCTACTGTAAATAAAACCTGTACACATTTCAGGCCTTCCGTTCACCTCAATATAAATACATGCACATGCTGTTTCAACCTGTCATTGCTCACTACACTATTTTGCTTTTATACGTGGGGGAGGATGAGTCCTCTCATCTTAGTTGTGGGTGGCAACCAATTTCTATCCACTCCACACAATCAAAGTACTGTACCTCGACAGTGGTATACTCTGACTTCATAAAAAATGTATATAGCGAGAGCTAGCAGCAGAGTAAAATGCTAAATAATGACATGAAAATGTAAACATACAGTGCATTTACCAAGACTGTTGATTTGAAGTATTCCAACCTAGTATAACCTACCTGATCCACAGAATGTGTGCCATAAACTGAAACAGCTGTTGTGATCCACAGGAAGTTCTCCAGGAGAGCAATTCAAGTGTAGATATGTGGCAATGCGACTGGACTGAATAGAGACAAGGTTTCCTCCAATACCTCGTGTTGATAGAGCATAGTAAAAATAGGCAGGTATTCAGAAATAATATACAGAGATGGTATACAGTCCTCCACCCTTATTTATTTTTTTGGTAACAACAAAGCACTTGTTGACATCGGTACAATTTACTATCCAGAATGGGGGCATATTGTGGAGTTCTTGAGGGAATGTTCTGCATACTAACAAATGTAGTAGTGCAGACATACCTCTCAAATGAGGACTTCTTAAACTTAAGCAATACATGCATTTATGTTCAGCTACATCATGTTTTATTCATGATGTTAGAGAAGCACCCTGAGTGTACTGCTACATTACAGTGTCACCACAAACAGCCAACAGACCATTCACACCTAGACTTTGATGTGTGAGTCGTCATCACTCATCCCTTTAGAGTTGTGTAAATCCCATTAACGAGAACATCTACCCCAAAGGCAGAGAGACAGCAGAAAACAAAACAGGATTAGAGAAGATAACTCACCATTGATCACTGGAGTATAAACAATAATTCCTGTGAAGTTTGGATCTGACACAGTCTTGTCAAGGATAAGTCCTCCAACACTAAAAAGACCAAGTATGAAACACCATTCTTGCTCATCAAGAGATCGAAACCATGTAAAACAGAGCCTTATTATTTTAATCAACATATTTTAAATAGAAGAGGACACAATACCTTAACATTTTGTAATGCCTACACAAGAGGAGAGAACTAAATGAGCAAACCTGCTTATCACCATTGCGGTAATGATTGGTTCCCAGCCTGTGTAGAGGAGGATGTGACTGGCTGGGTGTTTGAAGGATACGACTATCCACAGAGGTAGTAGGCACAACACCAATACACCCACGAGGTACAGCACATATGAATACAGTTCTGCAAGTAGACCATATTAATGCAAACATTTAAACTCTAAGATGTATTCTAAAGATACATCTTATGTATGGCCAAAGGTGAAAAAGACACATTTATCCAAATAAATATTCCACCCAAACCTCTATTTATCCTAATTACTTTACCTAGGCATGAGTATAGCCATTCACTGAAAAAGGCCAAGAGAGCGAGGGTAATGATGTCTCCAAAGCTGGCAGCCATAGGTGTGGCCACATTGTCCGGGTTGACACCAAACTTCTTAGAGCCAACAATTATGCCCACCATTAGTACACCTAAAAATAATGGAAAGGTGGTTCAATAGAATCATTGTTTCACAGTGAAGTACTACCAAAAACATGAATCTAAAGTCTAAAATAAAATAAAATATAGCTTCCTTCCCTAGAACGCACAACATATTGAATAGCTCTATGGGTACAAATGGACCCATATTTATGATTTAAAAACAATTAATCTACTCATGTGATATTCAAAATATTAATGAATTATCATGTTTTTCATCATTGCAAGTCATCATATTTATGTTTCCTTTCTAAACTTATGAATACAAATAATGTTTGTTGTCCTATACCCCATTTTGCCCATATGGATTTGGGACCCGTAATAATTTCTGCTGTTATTTGATGTATTGGAGTAGTTATATTTGGTGGCTTTATCTCTCAAATTAATACATTTGTCTATTTATCTTTAACCCTTCATCCAGATGTGCAGCATGGTTCACTTTAAATGTATCATATAAATGGTCCTCAGCATGCTGACTGTGGAGGCAGAGGTCAAGGGACATGAGTCCATTGCTGGTCTGGATTGGTCTGATATCTCAAACACTGATTCTGACTAGTGACTGTCACAGTGGACCAGCCACTGGTATCCGATGCAGGGGCCTATATGGTAATCTGGCACAAGCTCATTGATTTTGAATGTGTTTTTTACAGTAATAGAACAGTTAAACCTATTTCAAGCATTCTTGTGTGTCTAAATAATGGTTAATGTCTTAACACAATGACTAACTGCATACAGAAGACCATTACATGGATATAAACACATATATTGGCACATGCAATAACTACAATGACTTTCAATTATCATAAGTTATTAAATGTATTTATGTACAAAAAAAATGTTTTGACAAAATATACTGTATATCAGAGGAATATTTATAAAAGTCCACTGGAAATGAGCACGGGCCCATTTTAATTATTGGTTTATGACTTTGGATGTATTGTATGACACTCAACAGCAGGTCATACACCAATACACTAATATATCATACACTGAATAAATCAACACCATACAACAAGTCAGTGGCAGAGGTATCAAGGTCCTCCAGATGTTTGCCCTTGTTCCTAGAAAGCACGATGCCTATCTGTGACTGACTTCCCTTTTTTTCTGTAGGTCACATTCACACACTCAATGGGTCGCTAGAAGCCTGATAACGAGCCATTCATTTGAATCAGGTGTGTTGGAGCATGCAGGACAATGGCTCTCCAAGACAAGGGTTCTCCACCCCTGCTCTAGACTCTAGAGCTCTGTGATTGGTTCAACAAGCCACAGGTGTGCCAACTACAGAGATATGGGGAGCAACTCAGAAGCCACACCCCTCTTGGCTCCTGACAGAAGTAACTTCTACTGAATGGTTACTGTAATTCAATTTGCGGCTTAGATGAACAAGATCCTCATCAGCATTTGATGACGCTACACGTATTTTCTCTGCATGTGCATTATCATCAAGACCATTGGATGCTGATAAAAATAAAATGTAATAATTAATATGGACATTAAATGTGTGGCCCTTGTCCAAATATCATATATTGTTCATATATGCTATAATACAGTTGTTTCTACATTCATTTATTAATTTAGTAGAAAAACTGTAGAAAAATAATAAATACATTTGAGATCAGTTTGAGCTATCTGTGCTGTGCACCTCTTGCTGAGCTATGACTGTATACTGTACGTGTATGTGTTTGTTCATCATTGTGAGTGTGATTACAAAGAAAACATGATTTATTGTTATCATTATTTTAGCAATGTAGGTACCTAGAATGTAGCCTACCTAATAAAAAAAAAAAATATGTTCACACATGATTGGACTATAAAGTCCAGCTACTTACAGTACACTATTACATGATTGTTTTATCTTATCTGTACACACTGGGCCCTAGTCATTTTCCATGTGACCATCTGAGCGCCTGTGATCATGTTGGTCTTAAAATGAGGTGTGGTGAAGATCATAGTCGCATTGCTATCTTGAGGCAGAAGAAAACGATTGCGCAATTGACACACATTTTTTTTTAAATAATGGTCTGAAGTCAATAGCCAGTACATATTTCACTGTAATTTCAAGGGCACATATAGACATTGTAGTCTATGGCCTATTACGACCCACAGGCCCAGGGTCTTTTTGGTTATGTAACACTATTAAGCCAAGTAGGCAGTAGGCTGAGTGGAGGAACTCATCCTTGATTTATGGATGTGTATGTATTTAAATGCTGTTCTGTAGCCTACAGTTCAGTTCCTGCTTGCATATCATGAAATATATTTAAGAGGACAATTAATATATTTAAGAGGAAATTTAATTTATTGTGTTGAATGTTGTTTGACAGTCTCACAAATTCAAATGTCTGTTAATGTTCACAACAATACCTAACATGTGTTTTAAGCACCTTGCTTAACAATGCTAACATATATAGGGTTGTTGGTTGTTTGTGATGGAATCCCATGTCAATTTGGGTTGAAGTTGACTAAATTGATAAAAAAAAAATTTAAATAACAGTGAACACAATACAATGTGAGTGAAGCCATCCATGTTATTTACTGTAAATTGTGTGATATGGCTCTGAGTGATGAAATCAATGTAAAGCTAAGGACTGGTTTATTTTTATTTGTAAAGATATTTTGAGAGCCAGCAATCAGGAGGATTCCAGGCTGGTTTCTTACCTTGCAGCAATGAAGCTGTAAAAGCAGTAGCAACACTGGCTGAACACAGGAGAGCTGCATTATTGAAAAGCATATTTCCTTCTGCCACACATCCTAATGATATAGCCATCAAGGAAGCCAATATGCCCAGCACTGTGGCTTGCAACTTTAAGGAATCAGAAAATGTAAATCCATCATACAGTACACAGGTACAGACAGTTTTGAATGTAATACTGGTATATTGAGTATAGTTTTAGTTAGTTTATTAATAGACAATACTTTCAGATTTTCTTCAATACATTACTAATGTATAGAAATGATAGTGAAGTTAACCTGTAAATACAATTAGACCAATTGCCATTTTGTAAAATAATGTACCTGCTTGAGAGCCAGGTTTCCAAAGATCAAACCCCACATTTCCCTTGGACTATTCATTTTTCCTGTATTTGCCTAAAGGTAGCCAGTAAACATAATACATAAATATTATTAAACATTATATAGAAGTATTATGTGTAGGCTATGCCACTTTGATGGTGCTTCTTGGCCCTGGACAAAAAAACATAACCTATGCGAAATCATCATACATACATACACATACTGTATATACAGTGCATCCGGAAAGTATTCACAGCACTTAACTTTTTCCACATTTTGTTATGTTACAGCCTTATTCTAAGATGGATTAAAATATTTTTTTTCCTCAGAATTCAACACACAAAAACCCCATAATAACAGTTTTTCAAATAATTATTTTTCTTTCTTTCTTTTTATAAATTTCAAACAAGCTTTTTTCACTTTGTTATTACATTGTGTTTAGAATTTTGAGGAAAACCATAATTAAAATTTTCTGGATGAACTGTACACAAATACACACACATACATATTTATGTAATCAGGTGTTAACATCCACATTCAATTTAAAGGTGTTACATGTTCAATTTAAAATGTATTTCAATGGAGCCATTAGAGCATAAGTCATTGATGATTATACCAATGTGTACATTTATAATTTTACATTAATTACAATTTTGGGGTTATACGAAGTTGATAGGATTTTCCCATTAATGGCACAAGCGAGACAACTAGTAATACTGTTGCTAGTATAAAGCCTTGATGTTGATTCTAATATAATAGGCTTACTTACAATAATGTGAAAGACGTCCATTTTCTTGCTCTGATCATTACGGATGACGAATCAGCACATTTGTGCTTGATGTGCTTGTGTGCGGGGGTGTGTGTGTGTGTGCTTGTGTGTGCATGTGTGCGTGTGTTAGCTCACAGCAGTTGAAAGTCTTGAGGCCAGGGTCATTTCCAGGTTACCTTTAAGGCCCAACACTGCAGGCACCAGAATGAAGATTGCTTTAATCTCCTGAAAAACCCTCCAGTGCTGAAAAAGAAACCACACTTTTCTTTTAAGTGAGCTTTACAATTGTATTTTACTTTTTGAGTGATATTGAACATTAGTAAAGCCCTAGACAATCCTCATCATTCTTTGCTTAAAAATCATTTTCCATCCTGAAAGCCATGCCATTATCATATGGCATGGCTTTCAGGATGGAACATTATTGTGATCATGTATTTAATAAATGTTGTTTGGGTTTTGTTATGTTTCATTTAGTTCTAATGAATCTTGTGAAATCAGGTTTACAAAGAAACATTAACCCTGATTTGTATTGAGAACAATGTAACTCAATGGATGTTACAAAATGGGCATTAAAGCCTAATGTAGTATTTTGTCATTCTCAGCCAGCGTGTTCCCTAAATGTATATTCTTTCCTTTCTTTGATTTTGTCCCTCTTAATTCCCTCTTGCTTTCTCCTCACCTGGACTCCATCCAGCAGGATCCCAGCACAGACTGTCCCAAGTCCTGCCAGCATGAAGGGCACCAGGATCTGCAGCACCATGGAAGCCACTGACTCACTGGACGTGGACTGGGCATAGCTATGTGAATCTTCTGGTGTTGTGGTTCCATTGGGCAACAGAGGGTCAGTCTCAGTATGGGGACCCATGTCATAACTTCTTTGGTTTGCCAATGTGGAATTCCAATTAGGTGCAATATGGTGTGACATATAAAGGCAACTGTCTTGTATTGGCATTGTTTGCTCATGGGGTGCCTTGTCTTCAACCATAGTTTGAAGTAAAAAGCGAACAGGGTTGGTAAATCCTGCTGCCGCTGTTCCGGACAATTGGTGCTGCCCGTTTCCATCAGCTTCATACAACTTAAAACATAAGGGGGAGACAATGAGTTTCCACATTCAACATTACAAGATTAAATATTATATTGCTACCAATTGGACCAGATATTTTGCTGTCTTCATGGTTGTTGTTATCAACTGCACTGAAGACTATATAAAGCAATCATAACAAATAAATGACATGAAATTAGCTGAGCTTGTCATGACAAGCCAAAATCCTGTACTAACTAGTCTATTAGGTGACTATGGTTCATGGAGCCACAATCATGTGGTCAGAGAATGCTGGCTGTCATTCCTACCAAACCCTATATCAGCTGTTTAACTGATTGGCCTCAATGGCCTCTAGGCTATCTTGTAGAATGTTGTTTGTGTAAATGTATGATTTGTCAACTTCATGAACATACATTGTTTACATCCTTTTTTGTGTATACTATTATAGTGAAGTATATGCATTAAGAACATTTATAAAACAATTAAATTGACTCTTAAGAGATGCTGCTGCCCCTGTGTATACTTGATGTTGGTTAGTATGTTTAACATAGCATATAAACATGCTACCACCCAACAGCCACGACTAGAATGTGGTAATACTGCAGCATGACAAGCTTGACAGTTCATGTTAATGAAAGTAGCATTACCATTGTACATGCACCAACATTTGTACAATGCAATTCATTTTACTAAGCAATTACTAAAGGCTACTAAAACACAATTTAGATAATAGTGTATTGTATAGAGGTCTTGAAAATAGCAAGTGAATAAATAATTACATTTAATAATTATAATAAAAGAAAAACTATATTATTGCACTTTATTTGTTACACTATATAATACATTGATCATGATCGAGACATCAATAGATAGCTAAAAGTTTAAATGCCTTACCTTTAACAGCCTATTCCATGTTTATAGACCCAATCCTCCTTTGGTAATAACTACAATTGAGATATAGCGTATGACCCATGAGTGCCTTATAACTGAATGGACTTTCTGGACTGTCAATGTCTCCCCCCAGTCTCTCTCCTCCCTCTATGAATCAGATATAGAAAATATGTCATTACATGGTGAAACACACACATGTAACATACTAAGGCTTGATACTGGGTTCACCAGTTCTCTGTCATTCCAAATTTCCTTTAATTTAGTCTTGTCTGTATTGGCAATGGCACGAAAAGGACAATATTCACTCTGCAGCGCTGCATACCACCCTGAACTCCATTTCCCATACGCCTTAGCGTCTATTTAGGAAGTCATGAGACATATCACAGGATAATTCAGCTACATATTTTACCTGAGCATAACAACAGTGCCTGTCTGACATTATGGCAGTAGAAACAATTGCACCTGACTGGGAATTCGACCGTTTTGACGACGGTTCACAGAGTGAGTTCTATAATGCTATTGTTTCTCACTGAGTTGGAGCAATTCATCCTGCTGGCTAACGATAGCATAGCCTGCTTCATAGCTTGACTACCGTGCAGACTGTAGCTATCTTACAACTACTACTACTACTGTAGATAAAAACACACTTAAAGTGCAGCATTATTTCACATTTAATGTATCGATGTGGTCAATGTAAGGTAGGATATACGGAATGGAGACGTTTAACTTTATGCACGGTACGGTACCTGTCCAGCTGATTTGATTGACAGATGGACTTGCAGTTTAGTCTACGGTAGCATGCTATCTGCCAACAAGGTAAATTACACAGTTGGACAAATGGAGAATAAATGTGTTAAATATCGACCATTCACCTTACAGGGATACACACAGAGGTTCAGCTGAAAAATTATGGGAAGTTTTTGGAAGAATATACCTCTCAACTAAAGGGAATTGAGGAGGCTTTGGATGATACTATAGGCGATGTCTGGGATTTCACCCTTGACCCCATTGCCCTAAAGGTATTCACAGCCTTCACCAGTAGCCTACATTTACTAGTCAATTAGGTTTGTGAAAACGACTTACTGCACTTATATTTTCTAGCTTCTTCCATATGAACAGTCATCGTTACTGGAATTAATTAAAACAGACAATAAGGTAATTTGGGTCAATAACTAAATTAATTGTCATGTCATGTGGCATAATGTCTTGTAGATCATCAAATGCAAATATGTTAATCCTAATTGTGGTTTTATGTAGGTTCTGAACAAAGTAATCACAGTCTATGCTGCTCTCTGCAGTGAAGTTAAGAAGTTAAAGTATGAGGTGAGATACATATGGAAAATGCTGATGCATTCAGTTAAATGTTTGTTCTCCCTTTCTCTCTTTAATGGTGTATTAAACACACATTTAGCCTCTGTTGCATGTGAATATGTAATGTGATTGGCATTCATGTTGAATAATGTATCTTGTAGGCAGAAAAAAAGTTCTACAATGGTCTGTTGTACTATGGAGAAGGAGGTAATGGTAACCCTACATGTTATTTTCTACCTAATGAAAATGGTTTTTGGTGGTTCAAACAATGTGGCTGTGCTTTGTTATATTTCAGTGTCTGACAGTAGTGTTCCTGAAGGAGAATCCCAAATTCAGATGGGCAGATTTATTTCATTCCTCCAGGTATATAGTTGATCACTGTGCTGTTTAAGTGTTCTGTGTAAATTTCAGAAACATTTGACATGGCTCTTTGTTTCATTATGTTTGTTTCTAACACTTTAAACATTATGTTTCTTCTTAGGAACTGTCCTGTTTTGTGTCCAGATGTTTTGAGGTGGTTGTTAACATCGTTCATCAGCTGGCTGTCCTCTATAGCAGCAACAAGTAAGACAGCGAATAGTAGGCGAAATAGTGCCCATATATTTGTTCTTGTTGCCTCATGTCACATAATGTCTATTTGGTTAATAACATATATTAAGCTAAAATAATGTGTTTTATATCGTAGAGGTGCGCCAAAAGTAATTGAGTCATCGGGAGTTCATTTCCAGGTACATTTCCGTAATCGCAGTGACCTATTATTTGTTATTTTACTGTATTCTGATCACGTTTACATATGCTTGCAGACGGTTTACGAGCACCTTGGAGAATTGTTGTTGATACTGCTCACTCTGGATGAGATTATGGAGAATCATGGCACACTTAAAGAACACTGGAAAATGTACAAGAGGTAGGGTATGCTGCACGTACACGCACAGATGCCAGTTTGTAGGTGTACGCCAACATGCTAGTTCAGAAGATCCTACTTCCAACTTTGTAATTACGGTTTCCAAACTCGGTTATCAAAATCAGAACTCAAGTCGGAAACTCGTATCTACAATACTTCTGATTAGCATGTGGGTAGTATTAGTTTGGTCAATATCTGCTATCCAGAGGCTATGGCATCATTGAAATGTGTCCATTAGTCCTCCACTAAAAGCAAAACGATTTTTGCCTAGGTACCCACTGTCTTGAGATGTTACCAACGTGCTTTGAAAACATTAGATTTGTACTCCTTGCTATTTTTTGCAGAAAAACAAGATGGGAAACACTTTCTATATAACTCTTGACAGGTGTCAAAGGTCACAGCTGTATTGATCTTTGGAACTGTGAACAGTGTTTTTCTCAGACATTTTTATTTCCATGATCTATGTAAAAAGCGGTTATTTTTAAATATTGATTATGGGATATTCTGCCTAAGAATTCTCAGGTTTTAAAAGATGGTGTCAAAGAATACAGCATTAAAAAGTTGACTGTTTCTGAGTTCAAGGTTGTTTTTTCTTTAGTGCACATATTAAATTGTAACTGGAGCCTCATGAAAAAAGTATGAATTGTAAAATAAAGTAACTAATGAATATTTACAAATGATATTGTGTTGTTTCTAATTATAATGAATTAGTTATTTATTTGTTACTAGGTTATTAAAATCAGTGCACCATAACCCTGGTAAATTTGCCATTGCTGAGGAGAAACTGAAACCATTTGAAAAGCTCCTGCTGAAACTGGAAGGACAGTTGCTGGATGGCATGATACTGCAGGTAATTTAGTCTTTTTGCATTTACAGTGCATCCGGAAAGTATTCGCAGCACTTCACTTCTTCCACATCTTGTTATGTTACAGCCTTATTCCAGAATGGATTCAAAAATTAGTTTTACTCAAAATTCTACACACAATACCCCATAATAAAAAAAGTTATATTTTAAAGAAAAAGTTTGTTTGAAATATTTGCTAATTTATAAAAATAAAATAAAAAATCACATGTACATAAGTATTCACAGCCTTTGCCATGACACTCAAAATTGAGCTCAGGCACATCCTGTTTCCCCATATCATCTTTGATATGTTTCTACAACTTCATTGGAGTCCACCTGTAGCAAATTCAGTTGACTTAACATGATTTGGAAAGGCACAAATCGACCTGTCTATATAAGGTACCACAGTTGACAGTGCATGTCAGAGCACAAACCAAGCCATAAAGTCCAAGGAATTGTCTGTGGACCTCTGAGACAGGATCGTATCGAGGTCCAAATCTGGGGAAGGCTACAGAAAGATTTCTGCAGCATTGAAGGTCCAAATGAGCACAGTGGCCTCCATCATCTGTAAATGGAAGAAGTTTGGATCCACCAGGACTCTTCCTAGAGCTGGCTGCCCGGTCAAACTGAGTAATTGGGGGAAAGGGGCTTTAGTCAGACAGAGCTCCAGTATTGCTCTGTGGAGAGAGGAGAACCTTACAGAAGGGCAACTATTTCTGCAGCATTTTACCAATCAGGCCTATAAGGTAGAGTGGCCAGACGGAAGCCACTCCTCACTAAAAGGCACATGACAGCCCGCCTGGAGTTTGCCAAAAGGCTGAAGGACTCTGGCCATAAGAAAGAAAATTCTATGGTCTGATGAAGCAAAGATTGAACTCTTTGGTCTGAATGACAAGTGTCATGTCTGGAGGAAACCAGACACCGGTCATCACGTGGTAAATACCATCCCTACAGTGAAGCATGGTGGTGGCAGCACCATGCTGTGTGGGATGTTTTTCAGCGGCAGGAACTGGGACGCTAGTCAGGATCGAGGGAAAGATGATGTGCAGAGACGTCCTTGATCAATACCTGCTCCAGAGCGCTCTGGACTGGGGAGAACACAGCCAAGATAACAAAGTAGTGGGTTCGGGACAACTCTGGAAATGACCTTGAGTGGCCCAGCCAAAGCCCAGACTTGAACCCGATTGAACATCTCTGAAAGAGATCTGAAATTATCTCTGCACAGACGCTTCCCGTCTAACCTGATGGAGCTTAAGAGGTCCTGTAAAGAAGAATGGGAGAAACTGCCCAAAAGTAGGTGTGCCAAGCTTGTAGCATCATACTCAAAAAGACTGAGATTGTTATTGCTGCCAAAGGTGCTTCAACAAAGTATTGACCAAAGGCTTTGAATATTTGTGTACATATATTTTTATACATTTGCAAAAATTTCTAAATAACATTTTTCACTTTGTTATTATGGTATATTGTGTGTAGAATATGTAGGAACATTGTTATTTGAATCCATTTTGGAATAAGGCTGTAACATAATGTGGAGAAAAGTGAAGCGCTGTGAGTACTTTCTGTATGCACTGGATGTCTGTGATAAGGTTTTTGTTTATGAGGGGTGGGTGATATACAAATGAAATCAAAATGTGTCAATCAAATTTACAGTAGATCATACAATCAGGCATCTAAGTTAAAAAAAATCAATGACAAGCTCCAGTGAATATGAAAGCATTCATCTCTTTATATTTGCTGAATCAAAGTCTCTGTACTGGATGATACAGAGCAGGCCGTGAATATGTTATTAATCATAATGTTTAATGCTTTCTAATATGTCTTGACAGGCGTGTGTGGAGCAAAGATTTGATGATCACGGAGAAGGAGTGACCGTTTCCAAAAACAGTGCCTTTGCAGAGGAGTTTGCTTTCAACATACGCAGCATATTCACCAATGTGGAGTCTAAGATTGGTAAGACGTCTCTTCCTTGTATTACTAGTGGTTGTCATTGACCTACAATTGGGAAAAACTCTTATTCTGAAGGGGTTAGTAGAAAAGGTGAATTCATGCATTGTGACGTAAAACTACCATGTTTTCCTAGTCACTCAATGAGCTGTGCAGGATTGCCTTACATTCTTGCACACACACACACTCACACATTCTCGCACTCACACACACACACACACACACACACACATACATTATCACACACACATTATCACACATTCTCGCACACACACACACATTCACACAGTCACACACACATTATCACACACATCTGGTGGTCTGCCATGCAGGGCACCATCCAACACACAGGGACACACCTAGCTAGACAGAAATACTTGACTCTACTGTATGCATCATTTCCATTCTCGCATGCAGTCTCTCCCCCTTTTAGTCAGAGCTGGGTTAATTTGTTGTCGTCATGTTTGCCTACGTTTCATTGGTGTTACATCCAAGTTGTACACAGTATACACGATTAGAATATTTGTACAGTACATACAATTAGAAACATTTCTAGATGAATCCATATTGATGCCTGTGTACAAATAATATGTTTCTCCCAGCATTTGCTCTTATAATCTATCATTGCATTGAATTGAATTATGTTTCTTTCCCATGTAGGGGCTCTCTGGCCCTCTCATGTAATAACACAAAGTGTGTGTTTATTTGGGTGTGTGTTTGTGTGTTTTAGGTGAACCAACCGAGATAGACCAGAGAGATAAGTATGCTGGCGTCTGTGGTCTATTTGTACTTCACTTTCACATCTTTCGCACTGTTGACAAGAAGCTCTACAAGTCTCTCCTGGATGTCTGTAAAAAGGTACAGTACACATGCATGCTTGGATCTCCATTTAGCTAGATATGTCAACGCGAGGCTTGGGACCTCGCAGAGAGGGGTCTCTTCGGACCGTATGTTCATATATGTGTTTTGTGTGTGTCCTTTTGTTGCAGGTTCCAGCTGTGACGCTCATCGCTAACATTATCTGGTTCCCAGATAACTTTCTTGTTGCTAAGGTGCCACCTGCAGCCAAGTTAATGGACAAGAAGAGTCTACAGTCCATCCGAGCTCAGCGAGACTCTTACCTTCAGCAGAAAGCCCAGTCACTCACCAAGTCAGTTCTTCATCCAAATACCGTATCAGTGTGTAATAGTTTCAAGCCAATTGACTGAACATTCTGAACGGTCAATTAACGTGTTTTTTTCCCGAATGACAGGGTTCTTAAGTTTGCAACGCTTTTGTACATTTTTTAAAGTAGTAGTTCCTGCTTTTAAGTAGTAGTGTATTCATATTATCCTATTTTCCTTCAATTGGAACAGTGCACTATGCACTGAAAGAGGCTGTTCTGCCATAATCATTCTTGTGCATTCTGTACAGCTGAAACGCAACAATCTACAGCAGTAAAAAATGATTGCTTTGTTGTTGTTAGCCATGTGAATGTTGCTCAACCCACAGCACAAATCTGTTTTGTAACCTTGAGTTACATAAAGTAAACAATCCATCATCTTAAATTCAGGAAACATAATTGTTAATGTGTGTGTAATACCTCTCTTTATTTAACTATTATACGTACAATGCATCTGAACTTTTCTCGCCTAAGGTTTAAATGTTAAACATGCAGCTGTACTCCTACAAATACTGGGATTTAGCCTGTATCGGACATATAGCTCGACTAATGATAACCTGCGCTATGTAGAATAACAGCATATTCTTTACCTAAATAATGACTTGAAACTCCATCTCACTTTTTCCATTTTTAATTATTAAATGATTTGAAAATAGCTGAATTTCCTTCCTGCTTTTAATAACTAAAATAAGAGATAATTAGTATTAAGATAATCACAAAGTTCTGTATAAGTCTGAATGATGTTGTCTTCAGGGAAGTCCAGTCATACTATGTATTTGTGACCTCATGGATGATGAAGATGGAGGCCATTTTATCGAAGGACCAGCGAAACGAGAAGCTGGCTGAAGACCTAAGCAACCGGTGTAATGTCTTTGTACAGGTAAGCGTTAACTAACATTTGTGGAGTGCATAGAAAATAGACATGCCATTCTGCAACGCTCAAAACTAAATAGACTTGTGTAAATGCAGGAGCTATCAACCAGATTTATTCTCAGAGAATTACACTCTAGCTGACAGATGTCATTTTTAAACTTAAACTAAATGTATAGCTCTTACATCCTACCTGCAGTACCTATTGAAATTATGATATAATTAATAAAGACTCTGTTTAACAATCATATGCATACATTTCCCACCACATCAGTTTAGTTAAACTGGCCAATTTATTCCAGTGTTCACTCATGCCCTCTTGTTTAAACATGCAAATGAGTCGTGGTCCCTATGGTTCAGTGGAGTCGAGACACCCTTGACTCTTTATTGTGTCTTGCTGAGACCAGTCTCCCCCACCAAGTATCTTAAGTAACTTAAGTATCCCTTTTGATCTGTATTTCCACTTTTGGCTGGAATCCAACAAGGCGTATTCAGAAGCGGCACTGACCGGCAGACTCCATTGAACTGTAGTCCAGGACTCCTATGTGTGTCCTATTTAACTAAGTGGAAACGTAACAAAGCCTATGTTTTGATTTTAGTGGTAGGAACTGCAAATTGTTAAATGATAATTAATACACAATATCATTCTAAGAGATTGTGGCTGCAGGATATCTGCACCTTTTTTACTTCTTGAGAATAACCTCTAAGCCTATTCTAATTATACTGATAAATACGTTTCAGTGCTTTAACACTGTGTATTTTTGCTAGTTTTATTCATTTTCACATTTACTTCCCCCTCCCCCTCTCGAGCTTCACTGGGCTGTGATTGTCTCATTTCCAGATTATGAAGTTGAAGGGGGATTCAAGTTATTTAATATTTTGTATGTGTGATTGCATCACAGCAAATTGTTCTTTCTTTCTTTCAATTTTCAACAGTTACTTTGATATTTCATGATTTGTCCCTTCTTTGTAGGGGATCCTGTATGCTTACAGCATCGGCACGATCATCAAAACCACCATGAACATGTACATGTCAATGCAACGACCCATGACCAAGACCTCCGTCAAAGCCCTGTGTCGACTGGTTGAATTGCTCAAGGTGCGTGGCGTGTGGGCGCAGACGTAAATAGAACGCTCCCACACGCGTTCATGCACAGTAAATCAGTTGGATGACGTCTGATCGGCTATTGCAGTGTTGTTTTGTGGCTCACGGGTCAACAGTTTTGACAACCAGTGCGCTCCCTCCCTCCTCCCGCAGGCAGTGGAGCACACTTTCCACCGGCGGTCCATGGTCGTCGCCGACTCTGTGTCACACATCACCCAGCAGCTGCAGTCCCAGGCGCTCAATGCCATTGGTACTGCCAAGGTAAATGTGCTAGGCATAGACCTGAAATTCTGCTTGAGTTCCATTGTGCAAGTGCCTTGCAGTTATTAATAATAATATATTATTATATTTTCTCAGCTTGGTGTTTACTAAATATATACATGTCCCACAGCTTGCTGAAGACCTATAGTGATAATATATAATAGATCATAATGCTCTACACTCCAACACACACACAATCCATATTACTATCAAGTGCACCACTTGTAAATACATATTATATAAATTAATATGAAATTATATTAAATATGGTAATTGTTAATATTCAGAGATATTCAGCGTTGTGTGGATTTGTCTTCCTGCAGAAAAGGGTGATCTCTGATAAGAAGTACAGCGAACAGCGACTCGATGTCTTGTCGTCTTTGGTCCTGGCTGAAACTGCTCTCAACGGGCCCAGCACGAAAGAGCGCCGCCTAGTGGTATCTCTGGCGCTCAGCGTCGGCACTCAGATGGTAATAAGACTTAAAGACTTAATAAGAATTAAAACACTGCACAGCTTCTCTAAAATGTCACTTTCCATCTCGGTGCCTTCTAGAAAACGTTTAAAGATGAAGAGCTGCTTCCACTACAGCTTGTGCTGAAGAAACTGGACCTGATAAGTGAGCTGCAAGAAAGGTGAAAGGGGATACATCAATCATGCTTCCATATTTTGGGAAGGGAGTTACTAGGTTATCTATTAGTAATATCATGTTACCATAGCTGGATTTATTTCTGGTAGTGGGCTGTGTCTGTGAGCATACACGGGTTCTGTATCATTTGAATGTATCGTCCTGTTGTTGATCTGTCTGTGGAATGTTGTATGCACCCTCCTCCCCATCAGGGTGAAGCTGCAGTGTGACTGTAGTTTCCTGTACTGGCACAGAGCTGTGTTCCCCATCTACTTAGATGACGTGTATGACTACGCTGTGGATGCTGCGCGCATACACGTAGGCATTTGAATGCACGCACGCCACACACATCTAGTTTGAGGTTTTCCAATTGCTCCGTGATCTTTTTAAAATTTATTTTAGCTTCTATATTGTGCATTTAAAGCCACACAGTGTGTGAAGTGTGAGATGACTGCTGAGATTTTGTGCAATGTATTGTGTACATGTAAAATGCCTGAGTACACCTCTGATCTCTTTGTTGACCTGTTCTGTTGTTTGTAGTGTTGAGAGTGAGAGAGAGATGTACCTTTAATTTATTTTGCAAATAGTTTTTTCACCCCTTCTGTCGATTTTCTGTCTGTCTGCCTGGGTGACCTTTTGTTGGCTAGAGCAGTACATGTTTAGTGCCTTGCGGGACAGTGTGCCCACCATGCTTTACGCCAAACACATGGAGTCATGTGACCAACTCCTAGAGTGCTACAACAAAGAGATCATGGATGTGTTCAATGAGGTGAGCATGAGTAGGAAGAAAATATGAAGCATTTCCTCCAACCAAATGGTGCTCAAACATTTTGAACCACTGTTTCACCTTTTTATCTTTCTTAATTAAAGTTTTTATTTATTTATTTTGCGTGTGTTGCCTGGTTTAAATGTATTGTAGCACCTGCTGGATAAACTGTGTAAGGAGATTGAAAAGGACCTGCGGCTCTCCGTTCACACACACCTGAAGCTGGACGACAGGAACCCCTTCAAGGTTGGCATGAAGGACCTGGCCCACTTCTTCTCTCTCAAGCCCATTCGCTTTTTCAACCGCTTCATACACATCAAAGGTACCTGCAGTTCTTATATACCTTAGTTCTACTTTTGATTTCACAATCTGTACATCACTACTCATTGTATGTTGTTGTGTGTAAACGTGTCAGCTAAATGACTACTATTGTAAATGATAACTTCAAAACCAAATGGTGTATGGTATTCTCTCTCTGTAGACCAACCCTTGATATTTGAGGTTGATGCATTAGACACTAGCTTCTAAAATCTGAAATGCAAAGGCAGTAGGTTGAATATTATTTTGGTTACCATACAAATAAAGTGATAGCTCTAATAACACATAAATATGTTTTGACTCCCATTTCTCTCCTGTACCCACTGTAGTACCTTATTTACTACTAGGTGTATGTATAAACCCAATAATGTTTTTTATTAATTCCATGGTTTTTACCTAGTTTTCCGTTGTTTCTTATTTCTTCTTGTTTAATTTAATTTGTTCCCTTCATCCTTTGTTCAAATGTTTTTAACTGTAAAGCACGTTGAGTTGCACATTGTGTATGAAAGTGGCTATACAAATAAAGTTTATTATTATTATTATTATTATTATTATTTGAGAAACAGTTTCAGAGTACTAGTACATTTTACTTTCATGGTCATTTAATATGTCATGGTGTGTGTGTGTGTGTTTGCAGCCTATGTGACTCACTACCTTGACAAGACATTCTACAACCTGACTACAGTGGCTCTCCATGACTGGGCCACCTACAGCGAAATGAGAAACCTCGCCACGCAGCGCTATGCACTTACGATGACCGAGGCACATCTGCCCAGCCAGACTCTGGAGCAGGTATGTCTGTGTATGTCCTGTGCTGAAACAGCCTACATTTATTCCTAAACAAGATAGCCTGGTAGTTATGTGGTGGCTGAATGACAAAAGCTTTCATACAATAAAACGACTTACAATTACGTCATTTAGTGCACTCTTGTATACAAAGCAATTCACCAATGAGTGAATTGCTTGTACGCGCGGACATATGTGCGACAGCCCAATACAGAGGGCAATGGATGTCCTACAAAGCTAAGCATATAACAAATGCTGTATTTCTTTCCAGCAAATCTTGGTTACACCAGTCTTGTTCAAGGGAAACAACGTGTGCACATACAGTATAATTCGTAATACTAAATATTGCTAAATCCAAAGCACTTTTTTTTTTTTTGGTATACATGCAATTAGTAGTATAGCCAGGCCTTTATGCATCTTGTCATGATGCTTAATGAGTTGGCCATCTGTGGGATTTGAACTTGTAACCTTCTGGGTGGAAGTGAAAAATCTAGACCACTAGACAGTCCTGCCCGCAGTATAAAGTAACTACATATAAAATGACCTTCACTAACATTTAGGGTGATTGTTTGTTCGCTCCGATGTGTTTTCTCCAGGGCCTGGACGTCTTGGAGATCATGAGGAACATCCACGTCTTTGTGTCTCGCTACCTGTACAACCTCAACAATCAGGTGAGTTGCTTTCCTTCGGGGTCATACAGACCCTCTTGGACTGTGTTGCAGTCTAACGCTGAGAGCATTGTTTTGCACTCAGATCTTCATAGAGAAGGCGAGCAACAACAAGCACCTGAACACCATCAACATCCGCCACATCGCCAACTCCATCCGCACACATGGTACCGGGATCATGAACACCACGGTGAGAGGCCATTAGTGCTTGAGAGCGCTGTGTTCATTTTCACCTGGTTTGGTTTGTTAGCAAGACCTCTGTTAGAAAATCTTCAGCACGGCAGTTATAGTACGTGTTTGGACTGGTTCGCTCCGTGTCATGAATGTCGACTGATTTTTCACACTCTTCATTAGGTAAATTTCACCTACCAGTTCCTGCGAAAGAAGTTCTACATCTTCAGTCAATTTATGTATGATGAACACATCAAATCTAGGCTCATCAAGGACATCCGCTTCTTCAGAGAAACGAAAGACCAGTCTGATCAGAAGGTTGGGCTAGGCTCCCTGCAATTTCACGTTGATTAATTTGTGTAATAAGATACTGTATGTGTTGCCCTTGACAAAATGTATAGTTTATGTACACAAGCTTAATACTGAAAGTATTTGGATTTTGCAAGAACCACTATTTGCTTCACTTTGCATATCATTCTGGGAGCTCTCAGTTCAAAGCAGCTTGTCAGCTTGTCACCCAATAAGTGTCCAGGTGGGTGCTGACAGCAATGAAGTGCCTGTGTTCAGAAAATCATCCACACATCTTGTTCAGATTGGTTGAAGGTAGTCCAATGGTCTGCTGATGATTTGCTTGCCTGGTTTATTAGCAACTGAATGGATAATAAATTGTGGAGCTTGCAAAATTGGAATACTGCAGCTATATATTGCTGAATATATATATAGAATCATTTTTAAAAAAAGTATTGCTAAGAATAAAATCTAAAGAATGCAAGAGTATATGAAAGTGCTTTGGTTTTAGTTTTGTGTAGTTTGAGGTGTAATGTCAGGCCACCCTACTAAGTTTTCCCTGGGGTTATTTGTGTACTTGTCCTGCAATGTGGCGTAGTACCCATTTGACCGAGCTGAGAAGTTTAACCGTGGCATCAGGAAGTTGGGCATCACTCCTGACGGACAGAGCTACTTGGACCAGTTTCGACAACTTATCAGTCAGATTGGTGAGCCCTGAATAAAGGTGCACGCACACATTTGGTTTAGAACTCTTTAGCAACTCTCCTAATCTGCCATTTGTCTGTATGTATGTGTGTGTTTGTGTGTGTAGGTAATGCCATGGGCTATGTGCGCATGATTCGCTCTGGTGGACTACACTGCTGTAGCAGCGCTATCAGGTAATGGAAACTTGCCTATAAATTGCCTATAAATGGTCACTGAAACTCCCTGAATAAATATTTGTTTATGACTGAAACTGAAACTCCACAAAAGTATTTTCACCCAGTCACTCAATCAGTCAGCCTAAATATATTGGGATGTAATTTTCTGATCCATATCACCCAGCCCAAGTTAGTGGGGAATTCATTATGGACAAACATTTGTTCAGTTTGAGACACTGATCTAATATGACTTTGAAAATATTCTCCCATCCATCACGAACAAAAGGCAGAAAGACGGATACCGGTATGTAGCAAATATATAGCCTAGTCGAATGTAGCACGTAGGAAAAACACACCCGTGCATATACCCCTGATACTCACATGCATGGATTAAAAGCAATTAGTTCAATATGGACCTTTATGTAAGGATGTCCAACCAATAGTGCAATTGTTGGATGATCAACTCAGTAGTTATTGTTCCCTAACACGCCGAAACTAATAAGACCAACACCACAAGCTTAAACACAAATATACAACGGTAAAACGTATATTTTCAGCACAAAACACACACACACAGCAATGGATTCTGGGGAAAGAGGGCATGGGATAGTGCCGTCAAACCTTTTGAGAGAACAAGAGATATTTACTACAATGTAATATTTGCTCTGTAACATTCAGAAAACTGAAAAGAAAACTGCTTACATTTTCTGGTATTAAAAATATATATAAATGTAATTGTTTTACACATTGTTGGTTGTCTCACTGTACATGCGTCTCTTCATATGTCTGTTAAACAATTAGGCATTTCAAATAATAGCCTATATTTAAAATGGGTCTTGCGACATCGCTGTTGTACACATACTTCGATTTACTTTTCAAAATGTTATTTATTTCACAACATCTCAGTCGCAGCTTCCTATTTTATCCAATTGTTTTGGCGTAAACATGTCAATGTGTGCGTGGAGGACCGCACATTCTTCAGTCAAGTTTGTTTTTTATAGATCACAACCTTTTGCGTGCGAAGTGGCGTACCCAGTTTCCAGTCCCGTTTTGTGCGTACGCAACATTTATAAATTAGACCGACACTGACATTATCAAAATATTGATGTAATGTTTCACTTTGTACCACACTGTGCTGAGCAAACTCATCTTCAGTTGATGCAGCTAGTGTCTTATCTGTAATAACCTTTAAGATAACGCTATTTATTGATTTAGAAATGCAGGTGTTAGATCAGCACGGTTAGCAGAATTGTGCTTAGATGAGATGGAGAGATGAAAACTGTAAAGAGAACAAAGATATACCGAGCTGTGACACAGCTGCTATTTCCCTGACTGTTGAAACACGCATGTTCGCTGTGTGTCTGCTTCCAGGTTTGTCCCTGACCTGGAGGACATCGTCAACTTTGAGGACCTGGTGAAGGAGGAAGGTCTGTCTGAGGAGACCCAGAAAGCCGCTAGGTGGGTGTGTATCCCATTCCGCTGTTCCCACATGTCAATTTAGGGGGCGCCACAATCCTGACGACTGCTCCATTCTGTGCTCAGCGTGCTGGACGCTGTTTTGGGGGATCTCACCAGTAACTCCGCAGAGGGGACGGAGTACTTCAAGATGCTGGTGGGGGTGTTTGCGCCAGAGTTTCGTAGTGCCAAGAACATGCACCTGAGGAATTTCTACATGATTGTGCCTCCACTGGTTAGTGTCAGCCGGATTTATTTATTTATTAATGAAATATAAATGATTTGATGTTTTCTGTCTCCTGCATGACTGTTCATGAATATGATGCTCTCCTCTTTTATAGGCTGTGAACTTTGTGGAGCATTCCATCAGCTGTAAGGAGAAGCTCAACAAGAAGAACAAAGGAGGAGCAGCCTTCACCGACGACGGCTTTGCGATGGGTGAGTCAGTGGCGGAGCATGTTACGTGCTGCCAATTCATATTTCTCCTCCTGTTAACCAGCCTTACTGACCTCAGCAAACCCCCCAATAATGAGCCAATGGCTGTCCAAGTCAACTTTGAAATGCGACTCAGTCCTCTTACTGACCAGTGTGGCACTGCATGTCTCAGGTGTGGCGTACATTCTGAAGCTGCTGGACCAGTACCTGGAGTTTGACTCGCTGCACTGGTTCCAGGCGGTCAGGGAGAAGTATGTGAAGGAGATGAATGCTGTGGTGAAGGAGCAGAACGTTCAGTCCACAAGCCAGGATGAGAAGCTTCTACAGACCATGAATCTCACTCAGAAGCGACTGGATATCTACCTCCAGGTGCGCTGCCCTGTTTAAAGTAGTAGCATGGACTGATTTGACTTTTGACCCATCAGTGACTTGTCAATGTATAGCGCCGTGTTTTCTGGGCATAACTCTGCACATCATTATAGGAAGAGTTTATTTTTATATTGGTCGATTGATATATTTCTGGGAGGATTGTGTATGTACTTACAAATAAATAAAGGTTCAGTTTTTATTTAATTTAATTTAATTAAACTTCTGAATACATGGACATAAATCATATATGGTTAATGTTGGATTACATAAAAATATAATAGTCTGCAAAATCTTGAATAGAAAATAAGATCAAGCAAAGCATTTTCAACATTATAAACAGCCTTTACACAAGTTACTGCTGTGATCTTAGATGGTCTCCTTGCATACTGTACATTGCAGTACCTTAACTATATGTGAACTGACGTGTTCTGTCCCCTGCAGGAATTTGAACTGCTGCACTTCTCCTTAAGCAGCGCAAGGATCTTCTTCAGAGCAGACAAGACGGCTGCCGAGGAGATCCAAGAGAAAAAGGATGGAGGTAATGTGATCTGCGATCACTTCTAACGGTCATGCTTACCTGACGTAGAACTGTAGCAGCCTGTAGTGATTCCCAGCAATGCTGAATTAATTTACAACCCTTTTCTCTATCAGGGGAGGCCGCCAAAGGAGAAGGTTCTATGGATAGCTCTGCCACGGCCTCAAAGTGATCACTATAATGCTACTGGAAGAAGAAGTAAAACGGAAAGAGGGCACCTCCAGTGGGACAGAATGGAGATAATTGTTAGTGTGTTAGTTGATGCCATCTAGAGGCAAACGGTGATCACTATAATCATGTTGAAGTCTAAATACATTTTTGGATGTATATGTGTAAATTCTGTATAATCTGACAGCAATATGGATGCTGCAGTTTAAAGGAGTAAATTGAAGGGGTTTTGTTAGAGGTCGGTCGTGTTTTTTTTTTTTTTTTTTAACACCTCGAAATCCCTGAGTGTGAAAACCAGGAAAGCCTCTGAAACCATGACATTTGGTTTTGGAGGATTGGATGTTTAAAATGTTCTCGTCAGCCGAACCATCATTGTAACATTCCATGAGTGTCTCTTGTGTGCCAGAGAGAAATATTGATTGTAATGTAAAAATTGATTTATTTGAGTTGCATAATTTGTTTTCTACAGTAGCCTTCAAAATAGATTTACATTCATTCCAGTAACTGTGTATCCTGTTATTTAAATTTGTACAAAATCTATACCCACCACTTGTATCATCTTGATAACCATGTGATCTTACAATACATATTTTTTGTACATTGTATAAAATGCATTTATTATAAGGCCACATGTGCCTTTTTCTGGTCTGTGGATCGTCTCCCATTTTGACCATTCTTCAGTAATTGTATGGAATTCAGTAGAAATTATCCATCCAATATTAAGGTGAAGTTCTACCTGTAAAATGTAATTTGACCTTAATTTAAAACATTTAATAAAAATATATATTTTATGTCAGAGGTACATAATGTGTTTTGAATGTTTTGGCACTACCTGAAACACTGAAATTAGTCAAATAAAACAAGCACTTTTGTTATAACTGCATTTCTGGATGGATCTGTTTCATTGTTTATTTAAAGTGGTAAAAGGAATGCCTAACTTGTGTAGGCTGTAACATTTGTTTGGAATGTTTTTGATTTTATGTGTAGCCTCTATTAATGCACAGGTTGTTTTCATTTCCAATTATAGTACCCAGTTGCTTGACTTTCCAATGTGCCAAACACTTGCAATGCAATCACTGCTCACACAATTGCTAAATCATTTCAGCATGACTCAAATCAAACTAGATTTTTATTTTTTTTCCACATTGAAACTTGTGAAAATGTATCTAGAAAATAAAAGAAATGACACAGTTCTTCAGGAAAGCCTTTTCTGCTTTAATACAAAGAAAAGCTTTTTTTTTTAACTTCAGAAAATACAAGATCAGTGGATTATTTTTTTCCTCAAATTATCAGTTTTCCTTTTCCTATGAAATGTTGCTGTTTAAACAGCTTAGAATGAAATGGGTCCATCCCTCTGGACTCAAGACTTGTTCATTTCAGGGGGGAATAATGTCCTTTCAGTTTGTCTTTATGCTGAGAATTAGGCCTTCCTTGTTTGACATTTTAATTTTGTAATATTTTTAAGTGCCCAATAGCTAATTGACACCCTGTCCAGCAGATCCAGAAATGTCCTGTTATATCCACATATTGCAGCCATGCGGCCCTCATAAAAATGAGGTACAAGGCAGGGCGTGTTTTCCAAAATAGATGTCATATATATATATATACATACATATATATATATAGCAATCATATATACACATTCGTACATACATATAATCAATTATGTGATGCCAAAAAACTAAAAAAAAATGTACACATTTATTACAAAATTGTGACAAAGACTGGTGTTTTGCTTGCTCTGGAGCAATGAAGCTTGGTAGTCAACTGTTGTGGAAATGCTTGTGAATGCTCAGTGTAATCTCAAACACTAATTTCCGTCCATGTTTGAAGTAACACAAACCACAAAGAGGCAGAGAACAACAGACAGAAAGTGGGTGGGAGAAAACATGTGTGAAGCCAGTACAGGAGGATGAGAAATTAACTTAAGGAGGAATAGGAAGAGAAATTAAGAAGTGAAAAAGGGATGTAGGGAAGGGGCGAGTGTATTCAAAAAAACATGGGAGTGTTCACATGAAAAAGCAGAAACAAATTTTGTGTTCTTTTATTACTAAATATAGTGCAACAATAAACATTGCATTTCGTTCACCCCTTTCACTTGCTAGAGGATGGCACTTTGTTAACTTTGCCTTCCCCGTCCGTCTCTGTTCTCAACACTTTGTGGGAATTTGAGAAATAACCCTTGTTCTCTCACTGTCAAGTGTGCCAAGCTGTCTGTCTGTCCTGCCTTGGGCGACACAGGCTTCAGATTCAGAGGCGTAAACATAACACAGACCCTGCTCGTAACAAAAACATAAAAAAAAATAAAAAAAGACGAGGAAAATAAGGAATAAAAACAGAACAAGTGTATGTGTTTTGGGCAGTATGTAATTTGGAAAGGCAGGTCAATTTTGCCCCACTTATGTATGGTGGAAAAACCCCCCTGCAGTCAATTAGCCAAATCCTCAAGGAATAAAAACCCAGGTGTGTCTGCGGCACCCTCCGCGGTGTGCAGGAACAGGAGCTCACGGGCTGGAGCTCACGCGCTGGGCTGGGCCTCAGAAGGCCTGCTGGGCTGGGTTGTAGTTGAATGTGGTCGGCACATGGGGCCTCTCTTCCAGCTTGTCGTATTCCAGGTGAAATTCCTTAGAAAGGATTACACACATGCACCCAGAACTTAAGGCCTATCATCTTGTACAACCTAACATAAAATAAAACATAAACAGCCATTTCAGAATGGTCTTTATCAATGTGCGTTACCTTGGCTACTTTCCTCCAGTTAAGACAATCAAAAAAGTAATAGGTTCCCCTCTCGTATGTATTGGTCTTCATTGTGGGCTCCATGCCAGGTGCTCTTGTGATCCAAACCCTCTCCTCCTTGTGGTACCGCCAGTCCCGGTTAAAGCTGGGAAACAATGACGGAATAAGTAATACAGATTAACAGCAGGCCAGACCTCCCCCGCTCCTTTTCCCTGCTTCTCTAATGCAGAGTTCACACTACAAGATTTTCCAAGTCGTCAGATCGCTGCACGACTGTGTCTCTTGTACTGGGGCGTCTTGAAGTCGTCGTGTGTTTCATGATACGTGACTGATCGGCGACAGGGGGTCACACATTATATACCAGATGTTGCACAAGACAAAGTAAAGGAGTCTCACAAAGCTATTTTAGACATATAGGACGTGGCACATAATGTTCCTCTGTAGTGGCGCTCTTGCCTCATTAACATGGAGACATTTATCACAGTTTCATATTCTTTAAATTGTAAATTTCACAACACTTATGTGGTTAGACTTGTGGAACGTCAATATAATGGGAATATTGTTTCTTCAAGCAGTTTATGTATGATTCTGAAGGCAATTTCTCCTCCCCCTTGTTTGTATTATCGTCCATGTCTTGCACTCTAATTGGCTGTAGGTCATTACCTGTCACGCTACAGGATTTGGACTCCCAGACAGGTGCGGTTATTTGACCTGCTAAATATCCAGTCGGGCTTAGGGCGACCATCAGTTCACGCTGTAGGAAATGTACACGACGCCGTCGCCATTCATGGGAGCGTGCTGGGATTTCCCTCCTCCTTTCTCCAAAAACGTGAAAACACTGGGCTAAAGTCGTGCAGTGTGAACTCTGCATTAGTCGGAGAACCCGCTAAATACATCTGTATTTTAAATTGACGGCACATTTCAGCCTAATCCAATGCTTTTATGAATCAGCTATGCTAGAACCACCACTCAGTGTTTTGGTATTATACTGTACTTTTGGTGAAGATCTGTAGGGGGGGAGGGGGGGGCTTTAATGATAACACAAGTGACTGAGTGCAACTCACAGCTCAACTGCGGCCAGAAGCTGTAGCAGATCTCCACCATTCATGTAATACAGATAGAACAACAGGTCTTCTCCATAACGAGCCAGCTTAATGGCAGCCAACTTAAAGCAGGACAGGGAAGAGCACAATGTAGCATTAAGTATCCAGTGTGACCTGTGTAATACAACAGCGGCCATGTATGGTACTGACTCACCTTGTCCCTTATGTGAATATTTGTTAAGTACTCTGAGGGAACGTGGAAGTCTGAAATAAGAAGGCAGACAGAATTATGCAATAACTCTAAAACTAGCCATGTACAATTTTTAAATGGGCTGCTACTGGACGTTTAGTCCAAACTACAGTGCAACACTCCCAAGCAAAGTTTAACAAATAAAACCACAGAACATATGTATTCATAGAATTAATCAACTTGTATACTTCCAAAAATGTTCACAGGGACAACCCCATGTCTTACCAATGTCTTGTGGCCGACAGGGTGCCGAGGCCCACGGTGATGCAAACTTGGGGTAGAGGTTCCTGTCAGGAGAGGACACACGAATGTAACTATCCAGCCAACAGAACGCACCCCGCCTGTTCCTCTACTACTGAGAGGCCTGCTATCTTACTCTGGTGAGTTCAGGTTGAGTCCCAGTGTCGTGAGGTCACTTCCCAGCGCCAGATGAACCATCCCAGGGTCCGTCTCCGCCGCCCGGATAAATGTAAGCAGCCCGATCATCCCAAACTGGTCTGTCACCATTCCTGAGGGAATGTTTGTTACCCGACCTAAAGGGGCCAGACAATCAACACAAAAATACACTTACACAGCCTACAGAGAGCAGTGTGTTTGTGTGTCACAGCTTTTATGCAAATGTGAAATGCATGCTTTGCCCACAAATTACTGTCTGTAGGAATAAGTTCATTTTTGAAAAGTTGATTCCTACGCTATAGTTGAGTAGTCCAGAATATAGTTACATATTTGTATTATTGTCATAATACTCTATGCAATGAACAAACCTTCCATATGTTTCACTTATTAATAAGTAATGTCCCCCAGATATAGCTCTTACCTGGGAAGTCGAACTACATCGTTGTCCAAACAACATTTATTCCTACAAGTCACAAAGCTATAATGTTCCTTTGGTCAGCACAAAAAAAATGATTATGAAAGCTTTCCAAAAACATCTTAATTAAATGAGAGTAACTTATTTTTTAGGCACAGTGAGTCCATGAAAACACAGAGACTTATAATTCCTTATAAAAATAATAATAATACAATGATCTTGGGGTACTCTACGCAGACCAATGCTAAGATATTATTATTTTATTTTTGTTATCAAAAACAATTTCACCTATTATAAACACTGTAGGTTTTGATAATGTTGTAGTCTAAATTGACAATAGTATATTGTCAATATATGGCCTGTCAAAATAACACGCTGTCCAAGTGATAGCTCCGCCCCCTTAGTTACTTTTGCTAACTGCCTTGTTGCGGAAAATCCACAGCACCAAGCGCGAAACCAGGAGAATATATACATCAGTGGTTGAAAATTATATTGCTGATGATGTGTATTACTTAATTAAAAATAATCTCAATAGTCGGCCGCCTTCACGCATGTTCTACTCAGGAGCCACTCCTCATCTAAAGCAAACAGCTAAAGACTTCATAATGCTATGGATGTGTGTAGAAACTGTCAGCTAAAGACTTCATAATGCCATGTATGTGTGTGGAACTACAATATTTAACGCTAGATATGATGATTGATGATCTTAATTGGAGAGCAATGCAAGAGAAAGAAGCATAATCTTGCGGCGCTAAAACATTAAAGATAACATCAAAAGACATCAGACAAAGACTACCAGATATAATATTAACTGTAGATCTAACACAGTAGCCTGGTCCATCCATCCATCCATCCATCTTCTCCCGCTTATCCAGAGTCGGGTCGCGGGGGCAGCAGCTTCAGTAAGGGAC
Source organism: Forbesichthys agassizii (assembly GCA_026546735.1). Classification (NCBI taxonomy): domain Eukaryota; kingdom Metazoa; phylum Chordata; class Actinopteri; order Percopsiformes; family Amblyopsidae; genus Forbesichthys; species Forbesichthys agassizii. Next base: position 41,620 of record JAODLL010065625.1, read on the forward strand.
CCCAAACTTCCCTTTCCCGAGCAACATCAGCAAGCTCTGA
>JAODLL010065626.1:0-17353 GCA_026546735.1 Forbesichthys agassizii
AAATTTAATATATATATATATATATATATATATATATATATATATAAACATTAGAAACATATATATATATAAAACATATATATATACATTTAGAAATAAATATATATATATATATATATGAAAAGTGAGCTCATTGAAGGTATAGGGAACATTCTAATGTTTCGTGCTGTGGGAGATGTGTGCTCAGAAGCACTGATAACTCCTCAATGGTTGAAGACATTTGAGATTAAAGTGACCTTTAAATCTGGTTGGTCAATCCAAGTGGACAGCCTAATCCATATGCTGTCTGTGTCTTCACGTTGGCTCTGTCAGTGAGCTCAGTTCATGGACCAAACTGTCTTGCAGAAATGTCTCAGTTAAACACACATTCAGAAACATGGCAGAGAGTGGGGAAAGAATACTGTGAAATCAAAATATGGAATTAGTGGATTAGAAAGCCAGTTTAAAAACCAGCCGTATTGAAGTTGGCTGAACCACGGTGCATTGGAGTAGGCCCTAGCTCGTGTGATCTCATTAAGGCCCAGAGTGAGTCTGTTGCATAGCAATGAGGCTGGTTGCCAGTAATGGAGCCCAGCCAGGTTGCATTGATAGGTTGGTGGCTTCTTTGATTATGATAATTAACTGATTGCGATAAGAAATGTGCTCATCACAATCATAAAAAAAGGGATTTCAAGGGTATACCAGATTTATACAATATAAAACATCTTTTAAGTGGGATTTACTAACGGTTAGAGTTGTTTAGCTATAATTAGATATCCCTTTGCTAGCTAAGTTATAGGATTTGCCTGTACAAATACGACTTTCAATTTTCCTCATTTGCATAGAGTCTTTATTTTGATAAAATAAGTTGATTGTTGAAAGTCTCTAGATCAATTAAGACATCATCACCAAGGTAATGTAATTAGGGTCAGTCACAGAACATAATACTAAAACCTGGGCATTATGTGCTGAATACAGTTTGAGGCCCATACTTTGTAAACTACAGGTTTGTTTCTAATCTTTTCAAATTGTATTTCAGGACATGGACTTTGTGAAGTATGTTATTAACTGCTTCAAAATATACTACCCCAGGTTTTTATGTAAGTAAAAAAAGTACAACCAGATACACCAAATACATTTCTCTATTGTGTATCTAATATGAATCTAAGGTTATTTTTTGCAGTTGGAGATTTACTTTTAAATAAACCTTTTTAGTTCACTATTATTTTTGATGAATTTGCATAGTAGTAACATTTCTTCTTCTTTACGTTTTAGCCAAAATGATCATCGTGGACATGCCTTGGATCATGAATGGTACGTTTTGAGTGCACCTTGTGGTCACACAGGTATTACAACTGATGTATATGCTCATCAGAACCTGATCATTATGGTGATGCAATTATAGCTGCTTGGAAGATTGTGAAGACGTGGTTGGGGCCAGAAGCCATCAGCAAGCTCAAGTTCGCTTCCAAATCAGAGGTCCATACATTCATTGGTGCTGAATATCTACCGGCCCACATGGGAGGAACAGTATGTTATTTTCATTCTTATTAACAATATCATTGAAAATATTAATTGTATTTATTAATAATGTATGTGTCAATTCATTACAATAACATTAGTTGATTTAAAGGGGAGTCTGATTGTAAGTGTATTCGTGCGTACAATCACCTTTTGTCAAATTCAAGGAATGTCCACTCACGATCTGCTAGCGCATGGGAATATACATCCAGTGTTATTACATAGCCCTGGCTCTGTAAGTAAGAACACAAGAAAAGTGGTTCAGACCGCACCATACAAGACTATGATAGCCATATTCATGTATGTCCAGTGGGGGGGCAGATATCTGATGGAGCACACTATACATTAGCACTGAAGGGAAAGGGGTTTTGATTTTGATGTAGTTCAAATATCAGCCATCTTTCTCCAGTATCCCATCTCAACCTTTTTAAAGTTATTGTGAATAACCAACCATTAGCAACTTTTTGTAGACAAGTTGGGGAAATAAAACCTATAGTGCACTATAAGTTTGTGATCATATATTGAGATAAGGAATCTATAGTTAAGCGTTTATTTTTTATTTTTTAAGAAGATCTCTATGTTGCTTTAGACATTTGAGCGCTAACTTTAAGAATGTCTCCATTTTCAGAAGCATGTTTATACAGTGTCATAACATGCTTGGCCATGTTGTAGGACCCCTTCCAATATAGCTACCCCCCTCTTCCCGATGACGACTTCCAAACACCAATCTGTGAGAACGGACCTATAGCTAGTGAGGACGACAGTGAGAGTAAAGATGGAGAATTGGAGTCCAGAGAAACACTTGAGTCCAGCTACAGCTCTGAGGTTGCTGTAAAGCCCAAAAAGGTACAACGCTTTCTTCCAAATATTATGTCCTTTTCCAGAGTAAAAAGATCCTTTGGAAGGTAGCTGCAAGAGGCATTTGGGCCTACGTGCCCAATACGTCTTTAGAAAACAATATATATGTATTATACTTTGAGGCAAGCAAGCCCACGATGCACAGCAGCCACATTATACTGCTGTGTCGACACGGTGCATGCAACACTTCCACTAGTGTGTGTGAGTAGTATTCACTAAACTCACTGTGACTTAGGGCATGCCAGTATATGTTGGTGCTGCACAACAGATGGGCTGTGACAGGGTTGACCAATTGTATGCGGGGGTGTATTGGTGGAAGTAGGTCATTTTTTATCTTGATTAGCGCCGGGTACACACTTAAGCCAAATACGGTGCTCTCTCCCACGGTCCATTGTTTCGCTTATATGAAATGGCTAAATGTGTGTTTCTTGTGTTTATTGCGAGCTTGTAATCTCACGTGCTGTATCATGTGTTTAATTGAGGCAGTCATGCTTATGTTTCCACGGCAAGTTGCTTTCAATGTTGCCATACAGTTAATCCAGTGAAAATGGAGGGTGTTGCTCATTAGCACATCATAAAACAGTGATCTGAGACTGATTGAATCTTGATTAGCCCTGCATAGGGCTTTCAGAAACACTAGATTCCATATCTTCTGGATGTTGGCTCTGAGGATGTCTGAGATTCTGTTACTATTCCTAGTTCCTATCCCACATGTAAGACGTTGGATGCTTCACTCGCCCAGTTTATTTTTTAAATTCTTATTATTAACTCAAGTCTTTAGACTACAGCATGTAATCGGGCCACTCCTCTTAGACGACTGTGAATTACGTGGCGCTAATGCCCTGATTTGCAAGCCGTTGAGCTCCTTGGCATTGTTTCCGTCAAGGTGACTCCAGATGTCTTCAGATGGTGCTTAATCCCTAAGACAATACTCACACATCACAGCCGTCCTATTCCCACATCCTCGGTGCATGACTCCTCTCATCTTCAGAGCTGATTTTTTTTTTTTTTTTTTGAGGATCCGCCTGTGTCAAGGCTGGTGCTGCGATGTGTCTGTTCCCCGCTGGAATGTGATTGCTGTTCCTCTATACACCAGCACAGCTCTTTTACAGGGTTCTCGGTTTCTGTTTCGTTTTCTTCTATTGGCCCGTTGATCTCTTGAACTCGTTCGTCTGTGGTCAGAGCTCACCGCTTTGTGTTTTGTGTGCTCATCTGCTGCCTGCTCTTTCCCCTGGGCCACCATGTACACCAACTCTCTGTGCTGTATGGCACACAATGAGTTTCTGAAAGGACATGTCAGTGTTAATACACGTTGTCTATCTCTATTTATATCTCTCTACATCTCTCATATCAATCTACACATTAGCATCTATCAATCTCTTGCTCTGATATCAATTGCCAAGCTACACCTCAGCTGTGCTAATGCCACTGGAACACACCACACCTTCCTATTACTCTAAGGCTATCCGACCTCGATTGATTTATCTTCTTTTCTGACTTGCCTGCTATCAAGTTGTACCCAGGAATAGGTAGCAGCGATTTAAGAAGATATTTCTGTTGCATACTTATCAGCAACTACCATTGGTCTGTGTGTATATTTATTATTAATAATAATACACTTTTTTTTGTATAGAACTTTTCATACAAGAATTGCATATTGGTCGTTATCGGCATTGCATCAAGGTTTTTACCGCGGCCATTGTAACGTGGAGCCCTGCTGTATAACATAGCAGTTATACTTTTATGTAAACCTCAGTTCAACTTTAAAGATGTTCACAAATACTAATAGGAAACCCCTGTGTGTGTGTGTGTGTGTGTGTGTGTGTGTGTGTGTGTGTGTTAAATGGACCCAGCAGTGCTGCAACGTCCAAATATGACCCCATGAGCTGTTTAAAGCCAGTCAACAAGCTGTTGACAGCCACATTAGTCATGCCCAACAGATTTAGATTTACAGCAGAGAGTGATACAAAACATTTAGTCTGAGATGGACCAATCACCCTCCGAACCCCCAGATAGCTGTGCCATACCCCACCCCAGGCCCCATTTTTGTTCTGGCAGTAATGCAAAGCCTCACGAATATGACAGAAAATGGAAAAGTAATAGTGCAGTTCCTTTTTTTTTCTTGTTTACTTTGAACATTATTATGGTATGGTTATTACCGGTATGTGAGCTTGAGTTACTGGAAATATAAAGAAGCTTTTCAGGTTATCAGTGGGAGTGGAGTTTGAACATTCAATAATGGCAAGGCCTTATGTTCAGAACATTCTCTTCTTCAGTGCAGTGGTCTTTGCACGTGTGTCTGTATCAGCCCTTACTGAGAAAGGCTTCTCTTGGACACCATGTTAACAGATGTGTTCACATTACTGGCCTATCTAAATGCATTCTCCACCCTAGACATTTCTTTTCTTTTTGTCTTTATAAACAACTCCTCTGTGTATACAGAGACAGCCCCCACCTGAGGATAAATACGTCTGGATTCCAGCGCTGTGTTAATGACTGCTCCGGGAAGCTAATTGCCTTTCTCTCTGTTTTGAACCAAGGGGTGGTGGTGGTAGTGAGGCAGTGTTAGAAACACACCCACACAAGGAGCTCACAGGCACGGGAGGTTTCTGCCGACGGGGAAAGGCAGGTGTACTCTCTCTCTTGTGTCACATGCCGCCCGTGAGCGCACCTCCCTTCCCAGTCACTGTGGACAGTCGAGTGGCGTGTGTTCTGTCCTGAATCACAACGTTCCATTGCAACTAGACTACCTGACATATTAATTACCCATCGTCTCCCACAACTTTATTGATAATGTACGGCCACGACACTCCTTTTTGTGTTTTCTCACATTTGTATTCACGTTATTACAGAACATAAAATATGCAGATATAGGACACTAGCTTGATTATGGAAAATGAAGTAAGTGATCGTCTGACCAGGCATTTGTGTCAAATATTTAGCAATTATTGTTAAACTAATCATCAGCACTCATAACGGTATGCATGTACTGTTTGTTTACAGTAGATCAATGTATTATTTAACACTTATAGCATTTTATGCTACTTGAATATTTTCATTTATTGTTTTATTGTAATGTACTAACTACTGCCATTTAGGCAAATTGTAATCAAAGCTATGTAGTTATTGCACACTAATATTATCCTTCACTACAGAAAATCGTGTTTTGTGCCTCTCGGTGTTGATAATCGATAGACACCACATCATCAGATTATATAAAATGTATAGTTTGGATGATGTAAAATGATGAGCCTCCATTGTTTAAATTTAACTTTATATTTAAATGTATATGTTTTTACATGGTTTGTGTAAACACTTAAGAAATTTTGTTCTGTATTGTGATAACATTTATTTCATGCATTTCTGGTATAAGTATTTGGGAATTATTTCCTATAATAATTTCATTAATTTATTTTAATGACTCATTTCATTTTAATTATTTGTCTCATAATGGAGAAGGCGTGTAATGTATGATTGAGTTTCTTTGGTTAATACATTTCAAATTTTTATTAATCGTATTTTACATTTAATTGTTAACATAATTACTTACCGTATTATCTGACTGTGTCAGACTTTAATTTTTATCAAGTAATAAAAATAAGCATTTAAGAATCAGTTTAAGGTCTCCCATTGTCTTGATTATGGAGTTGTCATGGCAATGAGCCACATGCACATGTGTTTTTATACTCCCATTTGAGTCATACAATGTTTGTGATACAGCAACCAATCACATTGCCTCTGCTCTTCATTGTGGTGACTCCCCCATCAGTCCTCCCACAAACACACAATGGGTACCATTGGTTCTATGATCATTTCCCCCAATGACCTTGGTTTTATATTTTACATTTGCACAGTCAGCAGTTGGTACTGTCCTGTGACTGCATGTGTGTGCGTGTACCCATCCGTGTGTGTGTGGAACAGGGGTTGTAGATGTTTATGAAGTGAAACTGATGATATAGTAGTGTTTGACCACCACCTCTGACCTGGTTTCAATGGTTGTGTTGTCAGCAGTCATGTGTTTTGAAATTATTTTGGTTGTGTGTGCTTCCGCTGATAGGTGAAAGCAATGACTCAAGATTTATCATTGTGGTTTCTAATAATGGGAAATAACCTTTGCATGCATATAAGATGACAGATAACCATTTGAATGTTGTTTTCCAGGGGATCCTTTAATAATCAATAAAGTTCATTGTTCTGTCCGATGTCTTTTATTGGCTGATAATTTTCTCTGTATGGAGGTCAGAGGGCCAGAAATACATTTATCAGATAACAGTGACATGTTATGATATCAGAGACCTCCATTTAATTAAGTGGTCTTTGTCATTTCAGGTGAACCTCATGGAAGATGGTCTGAAAGCAGAGGACAATGATAAAACAGACAGTCGACCCAAAGGAGCGAGGAAGCCACTTACAACCTTCAAAGGACCTTTACTAAATGTTAGGTACTTACACCACTCTCCCATCTCTTCCTGGAGTCACATGTAGTCTCACAGTGACTGTGGGTCAGCCGTGTCCAGGAGTGAGCAAGACAAAAAAATAGACTTATTGGCTCCTAGGTTAAAGCCATTCATCAGTGTATTTGGTCCACCACCTCGGTCGCTGGATCGGGTCGGAAATGAAGCATGCCCTCCTCCGATCAATTGGGTGGAAATCATTTGGTGTGGTAAATCTTTAGTCTGCTGTGATAATCAATTAGCTACAATGGTCAAAAACCCATTGATCTTTAACCAAGAAGTACATGTCTTCTATATCACCCGTGCAAATTAGTGGGGATTAGATGTGGAGGATACAGGTCACCTCATTCATGAATCACAGAGCAGTTACATAACAAGCTTATCCATATACTTTTGGGTGCTTTCGTCCAAAAATGTAAAGAGGTGTCATGTAGGTACATATTTAATCGCATTGTACATTAAGGTGTCAGTATTTATTTAAAAGGCATTGTACATTACAGCGTCAGTATTTATATAAAATGCATTTTACATTACAGTGCCAATATTTATTTAAAATGCATTGTACATTACAGCGTCAGTATTCATCAGATTGTGCATGAAGTCAAGCCCCATTCATGAAGAATGTCAGTTTAGTTTATTTTTTACTACGTCGACTTTGATGTGAAGTTTTGTACAGCTCCAGGAAATGTATTAGAGTGGTAAACAGATTTTTTTTTAGCTATAAATGCAATTGTTTCTGAGCTGAATTAGACCAGGAGGGCGTCATTAGTGGGAGGGGGAGGGAGACTTTGATCTTCGTGATGTGTTTGTCAAAGGTTTTCGCAGACTAGAGAGCCATTCTTTATAGCCGCTCTACAAGGGAAAATAATAAAAAAAGTGAAGATGAGGTCATCTTTGTTCTCAATTTAAGGGAAGACTTACTCGAAACCCAGCGAGGAATTGTTAATCCATGGCCGTCTGAACAAAAGCGTATTGTCAGAGCAGATTAGATGTGCGACAGTATCGTCATAACAATACACACTGGCAGAACCCTGGGACTGAGACTTGTTACCTGAGATCGAGGTTATGTGTGAGGTTGGTCGGGTGTTGGTACCGCACGGCTAGTTTGAGGCCAAGGATGTTCCTCAAGGTTCAACCGCTTGGCTGCACAATCACTGCTGTATGCCAGCCAAACCTCTAAGACAGGTGTGTAATTGCTTGTTTGGCCTGTAAAGAGGCTGACGCCAGGAAGCAAGCACCTGAAGATACACATCGCTTTATTACTGGCATCTAGAGAATGTATTTGGTAAACAGGCATCAATAGAATGTTTATCACAATGACACATCATTACTCCTCTGCACTTTCTTGGAGTACAATGAGTCCGTGTTTGGATTAGTGTGTACCACAAAGCAGGCCTGTGTTTTCCATGTTATTTTTAGTAACACATACTAGACAGAAAAACACTGTGACTCGGTGTGATTCCTAGAGGAGAATAGAGAATTGATGCAGATGTTTTGAACTGATGCTGAAGCTACCAGTCTTTGGAATAGCGCACCAAACAGACCACAAGGCCCTCATCTAAACACAAGAGGCGTAGCAGACACAAGAAGGAACAGCAAAGCATTGCGGTGTAAAGCAACCCCAGTGCACCTGCCTCCATTGCGCAGACAGACAGACACTTGGCTTGTATGGCGCAGCAGAGCCTCAGCTATGCACAACAACATATTTGATATTCAAAGAGATGCATTCCTTCTTCTGTGTCCTCAGCCCTGCGGAGGAGCTTAGCTTTGGCTCCAAAGACACGGAGAAGAAGTGCCTCATTATTCTGAACAATGTAACCAAAAATCAAGTGGCATTCAAGGTGAGCCCGGGTTTCTCAGCATACGTATTGGAAGAACCACCTCTGTTCTGTGTATTTCATTAACGGCCGTGGCGCCCCTCCAGGTTCGGACCACAGCTCCTGAGAAGTACCGAGTTAAGCCCAGCAGCAGCTGCTGTGAGCCTGGCTCTTCGGTGGAAATAGTTGTGTCCTTGCATGGAGGTACCGCACTTATATCCTATAGTCCACTGCACGACACGCTCAGCAAAAGGTTCTGAATAATCATATGGTTCCCGTCTGTTGCTTTCTTAAAGTGAAGACAACGTGCTGTTCTGTGTACCTGGCATTCATATTTTCAGGAGTAGTCAAATAATCATATCTATTATCGTACCTTGAAACCCTTAAAGGCAGGGTCTGTTATTCTTGCTGACTTGGAGCTCAAATCCAAACAGTATCGCTCCGCGGCCTTCTGCTGCGGTGCCTCACACATTGAAATGCATTGTGAAGCAAAGCGTAGTGCTACGGCTTAGTCGGTTCGAGCGTTCGCCACTTTGCTTATGTTACTATTTATGGAGCCAGGGCTGTGTAGAAGTATCAGATTCTTTTTTCAACAGGAACAGGGACCAGTATGCTAGCTAAATGAAAAAAAAAAAAAAAAGTGTCTTAGCTAACATTTAGCTTGCAACAGCTGACTATACCTTTGAGGCAAGCATCAGGTTAGGCACTATGACTCAAAGAGTTTGTGTCCTGCTAGCACTAAAATATCAGCTGTGATTTATGATGGCTCATTTGATTTGAGAGAGTTACTTGTGTGTTCATTATTTTGATTGCTCTGTCAGTCTTCCTAGTAGCTAGGAGATTTTCTGAATATAAACAGCCCATGTTTATTTTATTCCAATACATGTAAATCAAAGTATACCATCACATTTATTGTAGGTGGTTAATCAAAAAGACCCAAGTCATCACTTGTTAATGTTATGATTCATGTTGCCTTGTCTTGGCAGGTTATCAGGCCTCCCCACAGGACCGATTCCTGATCATGGCTGCCGAGATGGACAGCACTACCTCACAAGAGCTCACACAGTTCTGGAAAGAAGTGCCCAAAGCCAAGGTTATGGAGCACAGGTACAAGGCAGCAGTCCTCATCCAGACACCAGTTACTGGAGAGACTCTTTCCCTCTTGGGGTTTAAAGCCCTGGTTACTCACCCACTCATTTTACATCTGTCATAGTGTCTCCTCATAGCGCCTCACAGACTTGTCCCTGGAGTTGTGACGCTGGGCATGCAGGGTGTTAATCTGCCTGCAACCACTCTTCATGAGATTGTGTCTTCCCTGCAGATTAAGCTGTCAAGTGTTGGAGAGCATTAGGACAACATTTAGCCCTCTGGGAGACTGCAGCCCTGTAGATGCAGGAAATAGTGGGAACCAGGATCTTAACACGACGGTGAGGGTTTATTTTATTGCTATATATTTGCTACATTAGGTGCAGTAACTAGTTACTGTAATAGTACTACTTGTTTCAATAACTAGTAGTGTATTTCCAAAATAGTAATGTCGTTACAATTACTAATCTAAGTAACTAATAGTTACTGCATTACAATAACGAGATTTCTGGTCCTAGCAAATTTAGAATAGACTAATTGAACCACCCTATCAATCATCTGGTTTGAGAGGCTGCAATGTTTTCACTTTGGCTGATTGTTGACTCCTAAGGTTCATTATTGTTCCAGTAAAGAGGATTCAATTCTAAAATGAGCTGCTACACAGGTTGTCATTTTTCAGAAGGAGCGAGGCTTGGTAGTGATTGTGAAAGTAAACTATTATAACTAGTAACGTAACTAATTACTTTTAATACCCAATAATAAGTAAAGTAATTTTACTTTGTGAAGGTGTAATAAGTAACTAGTAACTTATTACAATTCCTGAGTAACTTGCCTAACACTGATTAGGTGTGGCTATACTGGCACATTATATATAAATATTAAAATGCTAAAAGAAACGTGAATGCCATTTTTATGTGCATTGTATCGTGGATGTGAAATGCATTCCTCTACAACCCAGACAGAGGACGAAGAATGTATGTACATCCCATAATGAGTTAGGTTACATTTAAATGTACCTGGCAGCAGCACAGCACCTAGTAATTAATCAAAGCTAGTTATTTATTAATATCTAGTTTGCTACTTCAATGTTTTGCCGTTCTTATCAATCACGTTTATTACAAGCTCGCACCACAGCTTGATAGAACAGCTTTCTTAAACAAATCTGTATCCGCTCTTCCCCCCACCCCACCCCACCCCCCTCCCCCACCCCCACCCCCTCCTCCTTCCTCAAGCTCATGCGCGTGCTGGCCTCAAACGGCAGGCTGGAGCGTAAGCTGGATGCGTGTCTGTGGTTCCAGAAGGTTCTCATTAGGCTGGTGCTGCTCTTGACAGTGCTCACCCTGCTGTGCCTCTACCTACATACCAGCAGCGCAGCCAGCTTGGACCGGGCACAGGCCCATTCACCTGCATTCTCCGCCTCAGACGCACAGACTTGTAGTGGGCCCAGGCTAGGCTGGTCTAGTCTTCTGGGGCACGTCCCCGACCACTCCCTCCCCCCTCTACACCCCACGGACCATTGTCATGGAGAGGAGAAGGAGTGTGTCTGACGGTGATGTAATAGTAGGGACTGAGTGGGGGTTTGTAGCATCCTCAAGCTGCTCCGGAAAGATTTGTACTCTGAACCCTGTGAGATAACATGAGTATTTATTGTTAAATGTATAAAGACTTAGTCTTTTTCTCGATTATGCTGATTTGATATTTCTGTTAAATAGTATACATATCTTACTGAGAGTATGACAATAAACATGCACTTTTTTGTTACCGTCTTGAATATCACTTCCTAAAACCTTTCACGCGTGTGTGTGTGTGTGTGTGTGTAGATAAGCGCAAGCACTACCCCACTGTATCCCAGGAGTCGATGCGAGAGATGAAATACTAAATTCCCCGTCCTTGTGTTGTGCATAAATTGTCACCGTTGTGATGCGGCCTATCCCTTTAATAAAAACCTAATCAGTGCAAAGGAGTTTAATTGAAAGCGTTGCCGATTGTCTGACCTCACTAAACCTCTTCTCACGTATTCCCGTGAGCCCAAGGAAGAGCTCTGCATCGCCTATCTCCCTTATTTGTTTTAATTAACCCGACACAGGCAACCTAAAAATACCGAAGCAATTACTGGTGAGCGCACAAGGCTGTTGTAACCAACTCTCCCAGCTCGGTGGGAACTCTGGATATCTATAACAGGATCATGCTCAATGCTCAGCCTTTAGTGTGTGAGCTCCTGCACAGAGGGGACGTCACACCATGTGTGTGAAATACATGTTCTCGCCAGTCGTCTAGCATAAGCACTAGATAGACTGATGGTGACGGAGGTAAGTGTTGTTAAGTGTGCTGTTGTATTTTGCACTGTGTGTGTCGGGCCTTTATTTCTCGTCAAATTCATTCTGCTACTGTTCTAACACCTAATGGTATATATAATCCACATTTCTCTCACCACGTGCATTTGTGTGAAATAATTGGTTTGTTACTATGTGTACTGTATGAAATGCATTCTTTGCTATTTTTGTGAATGCATAAGTGCTTGCCGCCCTAAAAGAATTCAGATAGATTTGTATCAGATACATTACAGGTGGCTTCAAGTGTGTTTGTGAACGACATCCAGTAAATCCAGTATCATTTTAGTTGCATACAGGCCTACATAAAATCAGCGGGGGACAAAACCGTATTGTCACTGTCACAAGCTGGGTGTGTGAGTGAGAATGGTCATGTGACTTATTCCTGCAGACTGACTCCTTCGTCTTGATTCCCCAGATTAAACCAATTATAGAGGTCTGATAGATCTTGTCAGAGTCTCAGAAGCCAACTCCTCCACTGTAACGATTTAACATTAACCAGGAGTAAATTGAAACCAGGCTCATGTGTGTGGTTTGCCCCAGGTGATTCATGCTACGTTAGACAGGACAGTGATTTACTTCAAGTGGCAAATTATGGGATCTAGGCTATATAAAGTAATGAGTATTGCATGTAACCATGACACTTCCCTGAGAACTTAGCAACTGTTGCACTTGTCACATTGAAGAGGAATGTTCACTTGTACGTCTCTTGTTCATCCCAAATCACCCTTAAATAGAGACCTAAAAGTAGTAAATGACAAACAAGCAGAATAATACTTCTGATACTGAGATTTGTCCAAAAGGAAGGCCAGAGTAGTTTAGTCTCTTGTTTAGATGTATTAGATCATGCTGGTAATGTCAGTGGAAATAACTCATTTTGAATACAGTAAATATCCATTACTGAGCTCGAGGCCACCTAGACCACGATTATGAGTCAAAATGACCTCCCGTCAGGGCGAATTTGACCCATAAATGCATAATTTAGGACGCCACACGTGGATAGGTCAACACTACAGCCCAGTGGCTGGCAGTGCCAGGGTTCTGGTTTAAGAGTGTGTGTTCTGCCAGTGTTCACCTAAAATTCCTTTGAGATACATCTGCAGATTCTGCTCTCAACATCCATCCATACAAAGAGATGTACATTATTGCTGTTGTAGTCTATACAATATGGCCTGCAACATATATGTTTAGTTAATATTATATTTGATTTTAATCCTTATGCATGTTTCTCATTCATATAGGACAATGTATTCAAAACATAGGCTGCCTTTGTAAATTGACAAAATAGCTCATCAGAGATAAATAAAACATTTTCTTTTCCACGTTTTCATTGTTAAAACACTTATTTCACATTAAGCATCGAATAACAAATGTCTCATAACCAAAGAGCATGATGCACCTAAGCTGGTGCAGGTCTGCCCTCTAGTGCCAATTATTTGAACAGGAAAATGTGATTATTAATTGAATGCGATCGAGTCTGGTAGATAGAGAAGGTAGTCTGTCAGCTCTTTGGGTATATGTAGGCTGCGAATACCTCCAAACCTGTCCTTGCCAACATTTTTCCTGATGAATCTCTGACACAACTGAATTAGACAGGGCACTTCTAGGCACGAATCAAGAGGGAGAGATGTGATTTTATTATTTTGAATCTACTGAGATAGCAATCGAAAGGCTACCAAATCAGATTATTGCTATTTGTAAGCAATACCTCCTGCTTGTCCAAGAACCCTTTCCACCAGGCTGTTCAGGGACGCAAGGTCAAGGGGCCGTTTGCCCTCTGAGTTCTTTAGGGAGCGATCCGCTCCATGCTCCATCAGGAGAGATGCCATCTCGGGGCTGGAGAGACGGGCAGCCACGTGAAGCGGGGTGTCGTCAGCCACACCACGGTTCACGGTTGCACCTGCAATACAGAAGAACACCTCAAAGTTCAAACAACCAATTATTGGAACCGCTAACCTGGCAAGACCAGATATCTATGTCTGTTAGACGCATTCCATCTGGAAAGCCGTTCATTGAAATGGATTCAAAGAGAGCAGGTGCTTTCAAAAAAATTGTTTGATTGTGATTGGATGAACCTGTGAAACAGTATCCATCCATCCATCGTAACCTCGGGGATCCTGAGGCGTTCCCAGGCCAATTTGGAGATATAAGGAGATATAATCTCCCCACCTAGTCCTGGGTCTTCCTCTAGGCCTCCTCCCAGCTGGACGTGCCCAGGGGGCATCCTTACCAGATGCCCATACCACCTCAACTGGCTCATTTTGCTTCTCCTCAGTTGAGGTCAACAGCATCCCATCCTTGCTGTACACATCTTGGATGATTCCCCGCTTCCCCCTCCTGAGGTGGCAGACGTTTTTTCAGAAACGCCTTGGTGCCAACCGAAAGCCTTTCTCCACGGCTTCTCTGAACCTCTCCGACACTCATTGCTTGCTTCTGCCACGGCAGATACTGCAGTGCTTCGGGCCCGTCAGTTCTTTGCAACCGCCTCAGGACAACATATCCCAAAAGGCCTCCTTCTTCAGTCGGACAGCTTTCCTGACCACTGGTGTCCACCACAGTTTTCAAGTGTTACCGCCTCTTGAGGTACCTAAGACCTTGAGACCATAGCTCTCTGCCACAGCTTCAGCAATGGAAGCTTTGAATATTGCCCACTCGGGTTCAATGTCTCCAACCTCCACAGGGATGCCAGAGAAGCACCGCTGGAGGTTGCGAGATCAAGGTGGTATCGCGAGGCTATGGATCCACGACTTGAGGAGGAAATGACTATATAGTGACGTTTCTGATAGCTGAAGCATTCTTCTTCTTCACTTCACCTGTTCTTATCCTTATAGAGAATTTGAAGGCTATCTGTGTTTTTACATATTTTTGATAGGCCTTGAAACAGCTCAAATAAATGTAGCCTACTATCCCTGCACTGAAATTATGTCAAGAAGCAGCCACATCTATAGCTTACAAATAGGCTAAGCCTATTTGTGACTATCCAGGTATGCAGACAATATTTCCGTAACCGATGGTGCAGCCAGTTCTTCAGAAAATAATATAAATAAGAATAACACTGATTATGAATAATTTTCTAATATTATTCTATGAAATATGAAACAGCCATATTATAAAAGTTATAGTCTTTAGTCCCTTCTTGATCATAATATAATTAACTTGACCTAAAACAATAGAAAACAGTATTATTATGAAACATACAATGAAGAACTCATACCTAGTTGAAGCAATGTCCTCACAGCCTTTAGTTGGTTATTGGAGCAGGCCGTGTAGAGAGGGGGGCCTGATTGGTCAATATGTTGATTTACATCTGCACCATGTTGAACAAGAGTCTCAATGCACTCAGTTTGGCCTGCACAAATATGATTTTAAAATAATCAGTGAGAACTGGCGTAAAATGCTCTAATATTTACTATCTGTCTGTGTGGTCTTATTTGAGCATCTGTAGTCACTGTGTTTGTTTGCTGAAGAATGTGTTCTCTGACCTTCAGCAGCAGCTCTGTGGATGGGAGAGCTGGTCTGGCTGTTTTCCAGGGGAGGGGCCCCCTTCTGGATGAGCAGAGACACGCAGGACACATGGCCCCGGGCACAAGCCTCTGACAGGGGGGTGTTTCCATCCACGGTCAAAGGGTTTACCTAGTGCACAGTAGATGAGCAGGAAGGAAAATCACATGCACGCCATATGGAGTCTCTGACGCGCTAAACTGAATATAAGTAATCATAAAGAAAACAAAACAGTCAATCATTAATGATGACAATCTGTATCCAGTAAGTACACTGTAACTGAGAAGTTAAACAGTATGAGCAGTTGTGTGCTTGTATTGTATGTCCTACGTGTATTTGGTTAATATTTCCTAACAAACACACACACAAGTGAACTGAACGCACAGATTTATGATGAGGTGTCTTGTTGTATAATAATGAATAATTAAATAATGTGAAGAAAATATAAATGAAATCAGTACTGACATCTGCTCCTTTATCCAGCAGAAGCTTGGCACAGGCTTCGTGGCCTTGCATGCAGGCCCCGTGGAGCGGAGAAACATGGTCCAGGGTGGACAGATTGACACAGGCTCCCTGTGAACAGTCACTGAATCACTTCAATGAATGTGTACTGGTGCATTAAAGGCAGGTTCGGTCATTCTGGAGCGCGCTTGCTAACTTTGAGCTCAATCAAAACAATATCCCTCCGAGGCACTTGGCACTACCCCACACATCGAAACGCATTGTGAAGCAAAACGTACTACTTTGCTGATGTGAGTGGTTTATGGGAGCCACTCTGTTAATGTTCCTATTTACGGAGCCAGGGCTGTGTAGAAGTAACAGAACGGTAAGATAGTGGAGGAGATATTTGGTGAATTTTACATAAAGTGTATACACTTAGCTTGCAAAAGCTACACCTTTAATGTGACATGGCTCGAACTCCTAATGTTTGCCTCAGCAGAGAGGAGCAGGGCTGAGCCAGCCACATTTGCTCAGCATGTCAAACCAAAACAACAATATTGTAATGCTGAATACAACCACAAGGGGAATTCCAGACCCAATTTCTGTAGTGTCCCTTTAACCCGAGCTAACGCAATGGTCTTACCTGAGCGATGAGGCGCTGAAGAGCAAGGAGACGTCCATTAAAAGCTGCATCGTGAATAGGAGACCAATTCGATTCAATCTCTGGGTATAGATATTACAAAAGAAGGTTTGGGCGATTTAAAATGCGTACTGTGCAATGTGGGACGTGCTACTGCATGTTGCTGTGCAGCAATGCACTCCCAAAACAACTTACCGCCCATCAGAGGGTTAGTGAAAAAAACAGTGCTTCCAGTTTGACGTGCATTGTTTGACATATCCTCTCTGTGCCCGGCAGACATTGTGAACATTTGGGTTCCAAAATACTGCTGTGTTGTCTGTTTTATACTTTCTAGTATCCGAGACTGGACTGTGGACTGTGGTGCGGAAAAAAAACAACACCAAAAACACATTTGGTGTCAGTCACTCATTTGCTTTCAGAGCGCTTGTGACATCAGGTCATAGCTATGTGATGTTATTTACTTTCCCCTCAAGCATAGTGCCTGAAAAGCAGGAAGCAGTTTAGCCAGTTGGTTCAGAACCTGTTAACTGGTCTGTAATTGTATACTCTTATTAGGATATTGGGGTGGGGTGGCGATTGGTTGAGGCTGTGGTGCCAACAAATTTAATAAAATAGAAAGAATAGCACATATACTGTACATCATCATGGCAGGCATAGTGAAAGTATGTTGCCCTGTGTAAAGTATGTTTTATAGTGTGTGTGTGTGTATATATGTATATATATATA
>JAODLL010065637.1:0-17352 GCA_026546735.1 Forbesichthys agassizii
GGCAACAAAAGTGAGTACACCCCTAAGTGAAAATGTCCAAACTGGGCCCAATTAGCCATTTTCCCTCCCTGGTGCCTTGTGACTCGTAAGTGTTACAAGGTTTCAGGTGTGAATGGGGAGCAGGTGTGTTAAATTTACACAGTTCTACAACCTGTACAATCACTACATTGCAGAAAAGTGTAATTTCTTCATTGTTGTCACATGAAAAGATATGCTCACATATTTCCAAATATGTGAGGGATGTACTCACTTTTGTGAGATACTGTATGTAGATTTGATTGATTATATATGGGGAAATAAAATAACAAATGCACGTCTGCATTCGTGCATGCGTGCAGGTCCGAGGTGGGCATCCTGACCTCCACAGCACTGCTGAACAGGATCATCCGGCAGGTGACGTCACCGGCTCTGCTCCAGGAGATGGTTTACTTCCTGCTGGGGGAGGAGCTAGAGCCAGAGACGCTGGCCACCATTGGCCAGTGCCCTCTCAGACGCAGACTCATAGAGCACTGTGACCACCTATCAGACGAGGTGCACCATACATTTGGGGCATTTGGGGAATTGTCAACACATCAGGGACACCTTGAGGAAATGTTACCCCATTGACAGTGCATGGGGTTTCAGCCCAGGTCCTTTTGTTACAAGCCACCATCTGAAACAGTTTTGATAAGGGCACGCGCTTTAAAGTAATACTTGGCATGTGATTGGACAAGCCTGTGAACCAGCAGAGCCATTTGTTGAATCAAACCCGTTGGGAGAAGAGTGAGGACATATTTTCCGTCGAGTTCTATGCTTTCCTAATAAATTCTAGGCTAATAAAACTGATTCTATTGCATCATGTACCTTACCCTCTTTAGGAAGTGCCATTGTTCTAGAATCGCTGTCTGAAGCTCACAAGCTCAGGGAGGTCTCACAAGGCTACAGACAGTTGGCACATTCAGCTTTCAGCCATGCAGTTAAATGGCAGTAGAGCTGCTCCATCCATGGCTCGTCCACCTTCCAGTGTGAACAGCAACCTCCGGATGATAACATCCTCCCCTCCCCTGTTCCCAGATCAGCATCATGACGCTGCGTCTGTTTGAGCATCTGATCCAGAAGCCCAACCAGCACATCCTGTACAGCCTGGTGCTACGTAGCCTGCAGGAAAGGAACTACCTGGAGAACAAACCCCAGGAGGAGAGGGAGCCCCTGGAGAACGGCCAGCCCCACGACGCTGTGTAAGGGCCTACATCTGCTCCCCCCCCTTCCCCTCCACACACACACCCCTGCCTGAGCCCCGAGAGCTCTCCCCCCACAGATGTTAATAAAGTCAATGCATGAACTATCTGTGTGCTATGTCAACCTGCAGCTTACCCCTAAAGCGTGGCTGTTGTCTTTGTTGCAATGGTTTTTCTTGTGATCAAATGACTAACATATGAACCTGGCAGTACCATGAGCTACCTAACCATAAACGGCATACAAATCCGATGTTTTACTAAAGCACAAAGCACACTGCATTGAGTACAACATAGTATTGGGGATGCTCAATGTGGCCCATGACAGTAATGGCATCCACCGCCAATTATCTGAGTCTTGGCACCCGGACCACTAGACTGGATTGCCTCCGTTTAAAGGCTTTCACGTTTTAAGAGGCATAATGATTAATGTTATGAATGAACGTTATTGACTCACATGACGGTGATGAAATTAATTCACACCTTTAAGATGCCAGCAGAAGATGTCTAATTTCTGGTAGCATATTTGCTACCAGACAAGACAATTAAATACAATGTTGAATGGTTCCCACTATTTTAAAATAGTTACTTTTAATGTATTATTTGATACATTCATAGAATTGGATTCCTGTGCTTGTAATGTAATCAATACTCAATGTGGTACTTACTGACGTTTGATTAATTTCTATTGTTCATTTGACCCCTGCTAGAGATCTTGAAGAGGACCCACTCTTTGGTGACGAAATCTCGTCAGACCATCGGCTCTCCAATTCTGATTGGCTAAGCTCCTCTCCTCCACAAACACCTGACCACGCCAAGTCTGATGGCAAGACGGAGGTCCACAAGATTGTGAACAGGTGCGTAGCATAGCATCTCCCCATACTTGAGTGTTGGCACCGACGACTCTTCCATTTAAGTTTAATGTGTTTACTGCAGTTTCCTGTGTTTGGTGCCGGATGAGGCGAAATCATCGTATCAGGTGGAGGGGACAGGCTACGACACCTACCTGAGAGACGCACATAGACAGGTACGCCCTATTCCTTTAAAAACATATATGCTTTGTTCATATTAGTTATTACTTATTATATAACACAGTAGAAAGTACTACAGCAGTTTTACTTTCTTTAGACATTTAAGAGTATAGACCTAGGGATTCTGTCTCAGTATGTCTTGTTCATGTAGGACGGCATGTCACCTGTCATGTCACCTGCGGGTCAATAAGAAACATTACGTTGAAAACGCTGGGGCATTGTTGGGCTCAGCTGCATGTGTGAACGGGATTTTGACGAGCTTTTAATGAAGAGTGAAAAGGTGGTGACATGCGAGCTGCCCCATGTGTCCTGCTGTGTTGTGAAGTGTAGACTTTCTGTTCTCAGTTCAGGGACTACTGCAGTGTGTGTCAGTGCTGGGACTGGAGAGGAAACCCAAAGCCTTTTGAGAAGTGTAACTTGGACAGCCCCTTCTTTGAAGGCCACTTCCTCAAAGTCCTCTTTGACAGGATGGGCCGAGTCCTAGATCAGGTGGGTCTGGTTATTGCACCGTTGTGATCCTCAGTAATACTGCTATTATTGAAGGTCATTCAATAATAGCTAAACTCACTCACTTTTGTGAGTGTTATGTTTCATAACAAGGTGAGTGCTTCTTTTGATTGATGACAGTTACAGCACGGTTCTCAGTGAACACGGAAAACTACAGTTAGCCTGTAATATAATATACAAATTAAACTTTTCTAATACCCTTGGGTTATAAAACCCTTGTGCCTCAAACTGGAAACTAAGGTGGTGCAGACACCCACCAGAGTAAAGTATGGACGGAATAATTATTTTCTCATATTCCTAATTAAGAAATCATACATACAGTCAGGCAATACAATATTGAAGTCCCTGCTACAGAACAACAAGCTTCCGGTTGGTCAAAACTGAGATTCATTTAACAAGTGTGGTTAGCCTCACTGCTGGAGATTCAGAAACGCTATGTAGCTGTTACGTGATAACTGAGCCAAAGGCTAAAACCTGAAGAATTCACGAGTCATTGCATACCCTTCACGCATGTGTGGCTTTGGGAAAATGAGCAGCTCACTAAGACTGTTACCCCTGAGTCAAACCGCTGATCACAATGTTCTGCTTGAGCATCTGTTGATACTGATAACGGCTGCACTCAAACATGAGCTTATGCATATTGCTCAGCGTAGCAGATGATGTCCACCGTGCGTACGCTACAGTAAGTCATCTTAGAAGAGCTTGATTGTTTGCCTTGAGCTGAAGTATTGACTCTTAATTGCTTGATATAGGCCACTGGTGTAACGTGTGCGCCGCTGTCTGTCTTCCAGCCCTATGATGTAAACCTGCAGGTGACCTCTGTGCTGTCTAAGCTGTCTCTCTTACCTCACCCTCACATGCACGAGTACCTGCTGGACCCCTACATCAACCTGGCCCCTGGCTGCAGGTCTCTCTTCTCCGTCATAGTTCGGGTAAAACTCACCACCAGTGCACACTGAGTGTAGTGCTGTGGTCACCACGCACTAGTTAGCTAGTGTAGTTCATGCTATGGGAGAGACGTCACAGTGGCTTGACGTCCCCGACTTGTCTTTGAAGGGTTAAGTGTGTAATTATGTATGTGTGTTTGCAGTGTGCGCGGGCACGCTTCCAAACACAGTAGTGGCCCCACTTTGGTTATAAATGTGTTTATTGTCAACCACCAGTGTGTTTTCACAGCGACTGGAGAGATCCTAGCTTTAGCAGCACATCTTAACGTTACACAGAGGTGAGCGAGTGCATTTTGTAATGGCTGTGCCATGCTGTCAATCAGGTGGTCGGAGACCTCATGCTGCGCATCCAGCGCATCCCAGACTTCACCCCCAAGCTCTTACTGGTCAGGAAGAGACTGCTGGGCCTGGAGCCAGAGGGAGTCAAGTACGTTCCTGTGCTCCAGCCTGCTCTGTATGACCACAGCCTTGAACGGGAGCTGATGTGTTGTTCGCTGTGCTCCCCCTCTCAATAGCATTGACCACATGACTCTCCTGGAGGGTGTGATCGTGCTGGAGGAGTTCTGCAAGGAGCTGGCCGCCATCGCCTTCGTCAAGTTCCACGCCACTGCCTCGTCCTCGCCCTAGCCCCTTCCCCTAGCCCCTCCTCCTCAGCGGCCCAGGAGGCCAGCGTAAGAGTGGGCCCCCCGGGGGTTGCATGGGGGTATAGGTGTTACAGGGTCAGCAGAACGCAACCACTAATGCATCATCGTCCCACCAAGACACGCAGATATTGGAGAACCCTTCCCAACTCAAGCCCCAGTCTTTGGCCCCATTTCCTAGCAGAGCAAAGACACTGACCAATGGGGCTGGAGGAAGGGGTAAGGATGGAGAAGAATGTTGAGCAGACTCTGGTTCTACTCTCAATTACTCCTCATACTCTTCTTTCTTAACCACCTCCCCTAAATAATATTTCCTAGAGAAAAGAGGTTGTGTGTGTGTGTGTGTGTCTGTGTGCATATGTGCGTTATTTATTCGTGGTTTCTGTTGTTGTATCACCCATTTGTACTCATCCATGCCTTAGTGTGTTCTCACACCTTACAGGAGATTGTTTCCTTTGGAAACATTTTTATCCTTGTGTGCTGTATAATTTACTAGGCTGTTAGAAAGAACATTATAATGTCCAAACTCGCTGTTGCAGAAATCGTAGGAAATCGAGAAATTGCGCTGCAGTGTCTAAGCTACTCAACGGACTTGTTGATTTAAATGCCAAGCCTTCTATTTATTTTAAACACGTTTGCTTACAGGTGTTTTAAATCTTTGTATTAAGAAAAAAAACTATTTTAACACAGCAGTGTAATCTGAGCTGAGCTAAGGAGATGCCGGTTTCCCTGGTCTATCTTTTACTTGTTCCAGTGCTCTACCTAAAAGATCATCTGCATTAGTTTTTATCAGTATCTTCCAAAGATCTTAAATATGTTTTTTCTTAAATGTGGACTTTGAAATTGCAGATGCAAATGATGTGAATTTGCACATGGATCTCTGTATATTGCACACAGTACATATCAAGAGTTTAGGTTTAGAGGCGACGGTCACGTTAGGATTTGAGGAAAGAGGTATATTTCTAAATGAATTTGGATATTTGCAATACAAACATACTGTTGTATCACACCAAATCAGTGCCCTAGGGCAGTCTCCTATAGAGTATTAACATTTTTTGAAGGTAGTTTGTTAACGGTAATCCTCATGAACATATTTTGTCATTTAATCTTAGACTTATTATGATATGGCTTGAAAGTGGAGGTGAATTCTTATACATGAATTATATTTACCAGCAGTATTTTCACTATATTTAATGAGAACCAGTTTTGATAGTCCAATGTCATAATGTCTAATATGACGGTGCTTGTAACTTTGAATCAAAGCCTTACCATCACATAGCAGGGGATTGTCAACATTTGAATTGGGCAAAAATGAAATAATTGAAAACAGCTGATTTAAGTTAAGATGGCGCTTAAGTGTTCAATATTAATAACTTTTGCACATATTTATTAGGTTGTATTACGGGCGGACAGCGTTATACTCCTCCAGGTTTGGAAGTCCATGTATCAAAGTTGCTGCTTGCATGTAAAGTATCTCCATCCAAGTGTTACTCTTGGGGTTATAGGTCTCTATGGTCCGCAGGCAGTCTGTGCCATTATATCCACCCACCTACAGCATGAGCAAAATAGGAAATGTTAATCCGAATATTAGGATTAACGAGTTCATTAGATTTGCAATCAAGGTTGCACTCAAGACAAGCCTTTTTAATGACTTACAGTATTTGTCCATATCAATAGTTACAATTACATTGTATTGACACAGCCAGAGTTGAAAGCTGGCAGATACAGATAGGACCATGATTAAACCCAGGATTGATCTGATAGGAGTCTAGGAGTCCTCAGACAACAAACATAAAAAGTATAGTTATTTCAGTAAGAAAGAGTTAGTTTAGAGCAGCAACCCAGAGACTTCTGATCAAACGTGAACATGGCACTAATCTAAACCAACCAACTGTTTATTAGGGCCCGAGAGCACACTGTGAGGACCCTATTGGATCCCTCCCGATTATTAGGGCCCAAGCGCACACAGTGTGCGAGGACCCTATTGGATCCCTAGTGATTATTAGGGGTCCAAGCAGCGAAGCTGCTGGATCCCTATTGTAATTGAAAGGATTATTATTATTGTTTCCTCAGAAAACTACACAGGCAGCAGAAACTATACACACTGCAGGCACCAAACATTGTAGATATGTGCCTATCGCGTCCAGGATCTCTGGAAAATAATATTGTATAGAGACACCTCTAGGTGGTGCTATAACAACCACATTTACGTTTTCGCTTATCTGGAGAACCGTATGGGCTATAAAAAAACTTTTAGGTTGCACATGTTCCCTAAAGGCTCCCGAATCAAAATTTTTTTGACTGATGGGCGTGTCAGTGGCGTGGCTCAGAAATGCACCAAACTTTACAAAATTGATTAACGTCCCGCCCTGAAGAAATCTGTATGCCAATATTTACAAAATGTTATAGCGCCACCTACTGGCAACAGGAAATGTCTACTTTTATGCTGTGACGTTCTCCTCCTAGCTTGTTTCGTGAATCTACTTCAAAACTGTCTTAAAAAAGCCAAAGGACCCTAACGATGACATTTTGTAAATAATCTGATCACCAACGCAGTACAGGAAACTATCAAGAAACACACCGCCAGCGTATTCTCTGTGCTTTTTCCCCTCTGCCATGTTCTCCTGATCTCCTTCTGCCTTGACACCAGTCCACAGATTTGCTTTCATAGTATATGCCTCAACGACGTTTTTTGAGCTACTGCCACTGCATCCGCCAACAGCCAGTAATATGGCAGAAGGCATACATGGGCGGGTGCTGCTAGGTGTTGGAAATTCATGCAGACTTAAGATGCGCCATCTATCTTTGCTTCTTCTCACCAGTGAATTATTCTCAACATGGTTCTTAAAATCCTCGTTCAGTAAGGATAGACAGACCTGGAGAGATGTAAAAATGTTGGTAATTATATGGGAATTTGGTATTGGTAATCAAACCTCTTAATTGCTTTAAAGTTAATTTATTACCAGAAAAAGGTCAGTGATCCAAGCGTCGTGATCCTCGGGTGAATGATTGATCCCAGGATCCACCATCCATTAACTCTTCATTCATTCATTGTCATTCCACGCCCCTGATAATGTACTAATTCATGAAAGTGCTTGATAATTAAAGCTTATACATGGCTGTTCTTTGGGAATATTGCCGGGTGCTTCACGTATGGGTGCAACATGGCTTGACTTAAACGTCTTCCCACCCGTAGAATACCTACTTCGGCCAAGAATGGACTTATCTTATACAGCTTTGGTTTTAGGAATAACTGTATTTACTTTCAAACTTTTTATTTCATATGAGAATGCTTCTTGTACTAGCTTGATTATAAAGAGTTCTGCTTCCTTTCTTTCTTCTAGGCTTGTACATTCATTCGTTCTTCGCTTTACACCTTTGCATTCTTGGACATGGCATTTCAATATAGCAATTGCTCTTACCCCCCTTGACCAATCAGAGAATTTCTGTAGGCGATCCAATAATGTTTTGTCTTCTTTTGACTTACCCACAAAAGCCTTCCGCAGTTCAGCGTCATCTTCCTTGATTTCTCCCACCTTACGTTCTCTGTCAGGTAGTTCTTTATGCCAAATTCTCTGTATGCGGTTGGCTACAAACACTTGAAACCTTCTGGCATCATTATTGATGTAGCCAAGAATGACTGTGGAATCCGTCCAGAAGAACTCTTGCAGATCTTGGATTTCTAGCTCGTTCCGGAGCATGTCACTGGTTCAAACTGCAACAACGGCCACAGAGTTCAAGTCTCGGTATTGT
Source organism: Forbesichthys agassizii (assembly GCA_026546735.1). Classification (NCBI taxonomy): domain Eukaryota; kingdom Metazoa; phylum Chordata; class Actinopteri; order Percopsiformes; family Amblyopsidae; genus Forbesichthys; species Forbesichthys agassizii. Next base: position 8,094 of record JAODLL010065637.1, read on the forward strand.
TGTGATTTTGTTTGGTGAAACTCTTGTCTTTCCCATTACCAGACAGCAATAAACTTTGTCCGAGTTGCTAACGGCTCGCAGGTAACTACATTCACCATATCCAGAGACACTAGCATCTGCAAAATGGTGAAGCTCATACTTTTTAACTTGGCCAAAACCCAGAGGTAAGCAGCAAGCTTGGGAAGGTCTATGAAAAATCCCATTGAGGTCTTAGGTTTTCCAGAAGTTCCTCATCCCAGCCGATCTTTTCTCTGCACATTTGCTGGAGTATTTTCTTCCCTAAAAGAACAAAAGGTGCCATGAAACCCAGGGGATCATACATAGAGGCTATGGTCTTCTTGTTAGCGGATTGGGCTTTACTTTACTACTCTGAATTTGAATGAGTCAGATGTGATGCACCATTCTACTCCAAGAGCTCTCTCCATATGAGGTAAACTAAAAGCCATGTTTAGATCATTCAATATGTCCAATGCTTTCATGTGAACCATGGCAGCTTCACAACTGCGAAGACAATCGACAAACTCTCTGAGCTCAAAGCCGTCTTTAGATCCCATCTTGGGCCATGCTTGGAGTTTGTCTCTGTATGATTTTGCAATCGTAAATGGGCTTCCGTATCTTTCCTCAAATATCTCCCATGCAGCAACATAGGCAGATTTCCATTCCAAGTAGGAAATAGCCATCGAGGGCTTTCTTAGCATGTCCGCTTATATATCTATGGAGATAGTATATATTTTCCTTATCTTGAATGTTCTTCTGGTCAATTAGTGTTTGAAATGAGTTTCCAGTCATTGTGTTTTAATGGATCCCCACTGAATACTGAAGGTTCAGGAATTGGAATTCTATTTGCACTTAAAGCACCTGCCAGCACCTTAATGAGCTCTGTTGTACTTTCATTTGAGGTGGTAGTCACAGCTTGTGGTACAGGAGACATATACTGGGACCGAGAACTTGTAGGAGCAGGCACTTGCTTGTCTGCTAACATCTCGTCTTCGATTATGTCTTTCCGATCATCTTTCAACTTGATCGTACACCTGCATTCTTGCTCGTGCCGCATTGAGACCGTTCACTGCCTCCAAATGCTGTATCTTTCTCAGTTTTTCCTCTGTCTTCTGTAGAGCTGCATGCTCTTCTCTCTGAATTATTCGATTCACTTCTGCTTCTCTTTCTAAACAACGCTTTACGACTGCTGCATCTTGGTCTGCTATCTTCTTCTTAACTTCTGCTTCTAAGTGCTGTATTTCCAACTGTTCTCTTTCTTGTTCTTGTAACACTTTAAGAACAGCTCGGCTTGCAGCAACTTCGGCAGCGGCTTCTTGACATTTTACAGAAGACCTACTTGAATGCTCTTAAGCACCCTTAATGATGGAAATAACTGAACCTGAAATACAGGTGCTTGAGACAAAGAGAGAGCTTGCTTCAGGCCAATCTTGCTCTTCTTCTGGACTTCTTCCGTCCAGTCGACTTGAGGCTTGGGATACAATGAACTTTGAAATTTCTACACAGATCCACTTTTCGACGTGTGTCCTGGTCTGGAGGTGAGTCTCTACGTAGTTCATCATAAATCCGCTGGACATTGGCAGAAAGGCTTGTGACTTCACCAATTATATCATTAAGCAGATCGTCAGATAAAGCTTCTGTTGATTGTAATAATAACTTAGAAGCTCTAACTTGTCTTAAAATACTAATGTAGACAAACAAAATACCTCATTGGCTGCATGCTACAAAAAAGGGTATTAGTCTTCTTGTGTAATCTTGTATATGATGTGGTCAGCTTGCTAGCGCACCATGTCTTGCTCTGGGTGTTCACTGCATGCTTGCTTTCTTGCAATGCAGGGCAAATAGCTACTCACGCGCAGTGTTGCCAACTCCTCAGTAAGGAAAGTAGCTAAATGACGTCATTGCCTAATTTGCATAATCTGCCATGTGATGTGCATGTCATTGTGAATGACGCTGTGGGAGAGGAATAATGTCGTTAGAGAGACAAAAAGTGAGTAAAAACACCCGAAATATATAGAACTACTTTCTTCTGTCGATTCATGTTTTTAAAAAAAATGTTATATTACAAGACTAACCCTCCTCCTTTATCCGGGCTTGGGACCGGCAAAATGAACCATAAAGAGACACTATGGCGGAGTTACACATTTATTGATTTATTTTTTTGATTTGATTACAAGTCACGGTAAAACATGAACATTTTGAACCATAACATTTTTTACATTTCCGTTGCATACAATATACATTAACAATCTAAATTAACCAAAAAAAAGACTACAAAGAGTCAATGGCAATGTGAGAAAATAATGGTAATTATTATTATTAAAAAAAATTTCTTCAGATTTCCCTCCACACACACAGGCTGTGCTTGCTCACAGAAAGAGTGGGTCATCGTCATTTTGGTCAAGGCTCTCTATGGCAGGTTCAGCAACTGAGGGAGCTGACTTAAATGAGTAAGCAGCTGATGTGCCAAAAAGCTGCAAAACATGATCAGGCAGCTGGTGCTCATAGCAAGCCTCACCAGACAGCTTCAGTCCATATCGCATGTACAGGATGGATTTAAGGGTCTGCAAAAACATCCGATTTCTATGTTTGCGTTTTACTACACTCATTTGGCTGAATACTCTCTCGACTTCAGCATTTGAGTGTGGCAAGGACAATGCAGACACAGCAGCCATGGCAAGTTCTTGAAACGAGTTGATACCAGTTGCATCCCTCCAGTGTGTTTTTTGTCTCGTTCCATTTACTAAGATGGATGACACGCCATTGCTGGACAATCTTGTCCATCTATGTAGAGGAGTAGCCAAGGAGCTTGGTTACTTTTTCTATTTCTCCAGGGCTCTTATGTGCTTTAGAGTTTCCTCCACATTGAAAACCGACATGTACTGCAATGCCTCGATGTTGTCTGGCAGTCTCATCGTCAACTCATTGGTGAGGGAGATGGTGATGGCTACACACCGCTTTCGAACATTGTTCTCATCTTCAGGTGCAAGGTGGAACTCAGCTGCCTTTGATTTAAAAAGATAACCAAGGTATGGTTTGGGACAAATGTAACCATCTATTGTCCCTTTGAGTACATCAACCTTTGCCAGTGGATTCCGCACCCTGATGCTCACAGACTTGATCAGGCTAACCAAGCTGTCAAGTAGCTTAAGAGGATCTACATGCGCTCCCTCAAAAGCCTTGATGGCCAACTGTACCTCACCCAGCACTGACTTCAAAAAAGTGAGATACAAACTGTTTTGAGGATCATTGTACATGGAGTATAAAACCTCAGCCATGTAGCAGTGCTCACTGGACTTGGTGACTGCAAAATGCAGTCTAAGCTCCTCCCACTAGTTCAAAATGCGTGAAACCGCCGGTTCAATAGAGAGCCAACGTGTGGCACACACCTTGGTTATCTGTAAATGTTTCTCCACACAGTTGATGGTCTCATATATGGCTTTGTAGGCCTCCCTGTTCTTTGGAGACACTGAAAACCAATTATAAGTCTCTCGTACCACGTACTCAACACTACGGGGGATGGTGTCATTGGAAGCATGACTTACAGCAAGCTGCAGCGAATGAGGACCAAATATTTGAGGCCATACTCCTCTTTCAGCACTTTATGAACCCCATTGTTAATCCCCGTCATAACAGAGGCATTGTCAGTCCCTATCCCCAGGAGTTTCTCTTTTATAAGACCACACTTCTCAAGAAAAGCCACAACAGCACGGGCTATACATCTGGCATCTCCTCCCTCCAACTCAACCAGTCCTAGAAATGTTGACACTATTGTCTGCTTGGTGACACTAAAGTACCTTATCACAACCCCCAGGTACTTAGAAACACTTATATCAGTGGACTCATCGAGGAGGAGGCTGAAACGCTGGTTATCCACATCTGCGACTAATTTTTTCAGAAAATATGGTGCTAGAACACTGTTTATAATTTCTGTGCACTTTGTCCTGTGCATTTTGAAGTGGGTAGCAGCAGTGGAGTCTGAGAATGCAGCTCTACATGCTTCTCCAATGTGATCACATGCCAGCATGGAACAGTGCTCAGCGATAGCTAATGCCATGGTGGCCTCAGCCTTCTTTGCAGAGTCTATTTGTTTAACCATGAATGGCAGCTTGTTTTGTGTAGAACTGTAAGGCTTTGCCTTTTGAGTATGTTTTTGAGTTGTCATGTGTTTTTTTACATCGCTAAGTTTGGCGTAGAAATCAGTCTTACAATACAGGCAGTATGCCCGTGTATCATCTCCAATAAACTGCTTCAACCAGCCTTTGAATTCAGGGTTTGATTCCCACTCCTTTCTGTATTTTTGAGTGTACAGTTTAAACTGAGACATAATGAGTCTAGCTAGCCAGATCGATGTTTATCTTACAGAGGAAAACACAATGGACGAGGTGATTAAGTGACTGTGGCTGTGTGAGTCAAATGCAGTTATTTATTTAAGACAAACATTTTCAAATTCAGTTATTTATTTTAGACAAAAGAACATTTTACATTTACATCTTGCCCTGAATATAAGATAATGCGGCGTCAATCCCGGCGCATGCGCGGTTCATTTGCAGTCTGGACGCTGAGGGTAAACATGCTCTGGCTCTGACTGCAGTACTGAGAGGGACTGCTGCGGGAGAGCTGAGCCGCCTGTGAGTGCGTTGGGACGGGGGAGGGGCCCACGGCAGCACCTGCTGCTGGAGGACAAGAGTAGGAACGATACGTGCTTTCACGTCAGAGTCTCCAAAAGTCTCCAGTAACACCAGAAAAAGTCGCTAGATTTGTCGCTAGTCGCTTTTTTGAAAAAGAGTCGCTAGAGGGGTCTGAAAAGTCGCTAAATATAGCGACAAAGTCGCTAAGTTGGCAACACTGCTCACGCGAGAGCAGCACAACGAGAACTAAGCGTTACATACCAAAACCGTATACAACTTAATAAAGGCAACTTATATTAACTACATTATGTTCTGATTATAGTATCCAATTTTTACATAAATAAATAATATGCACAATATAATTGTAGCAGTTACAAAGCGTCAATCACTGTCACCTCGGTTTTTACACTGAGCTTGTCCTGAATTATATCCACCACCTGCTGTAGTTCCAGCTCTGTGAAATGTTCTGTGATGTATTGGTAAGACTTTTGTTTCAGGTCAGGGTTAATGTTTATCAACTTCCAAATGCTAATGCAATTGTCTGTGTTTAAGTGGACCCTAGATAGCCACAGCATGCCTCCACTACACCCATGACGTTGAACTTTTTTTGCAGCTGCAAGTAGCTGCTCCACATTCTCTTTTGTAACATACACAGAATCTGTGTAAGCAAATTAAATGATCAATTTCATATATACAGACATATATTTCATGTCTGCAGAAACATCATAGATATCGAAGTCTCTTTTGTCTTTTTGATCCGTGTCTGTAAAGAGTTCCCTGTTACAACATAAATGTGTAAATAATTGTGTAAATTACATTTCATAAATTAAATAAAACATGTCTGGTACAACTATCCTTACTAAAAAATTGCATTATTCCTAACCTGAATGATTGAATGAAGCATATTGTATTTGATACTGGGCTCAACATGAAGCCCCTTGTGGCCCCTGGCCAAAGGTGCAAACTAACACCCAGGTCCACCTGCAGTCCTCTGTCTCTTACATAAAATAAGGACTACATTTGGGGAGCACAAACACCCACACCACGGACGTGGACTTCCACTTCAATAAGTTTTCCTTCAAGACGTAGGGTGTTACAGAATGAATTGTGTTTCCAGTGTTTTTTCTTTCTGCTGCTCTGCCCTCAGTTTTTATCTTAATTTGTCATTGTAGAATGACATTGTAGTTTTCATGGCTTCTAAAGCGCTACCTATGACATCAACTGCACACATCGACTCCACCTTAAATTATGATCACGTCGGCGTGATTGGATCACGTGACTTATTCTGTATCATATCTTGAAAACAAATTGCAATTGCTGCGTCCGTCCTGCACTCAGGTGTATGTACTCCACAGCCATCTTCATTTGATGCTAAACCACAAATGTATTAGGTTTTATACTGGACATAATTACTTTGTTTATGCGCATTCCCAATAAAAGACCGCTTTCTTTAGGAGCCGGTGTGCAAATTACTTAAAACTCTTTCGTTGTTTCAATCTGTATTTAATACAAAACAAATCTGTACATACAATGTGACAAAGATCCCTTCAGAAAGAAAAGCAGACACCAAAACTAATCTTGCAGTGTGGCATGACGGTTGGGTCTGTAAAATGCCTTTAACATGTCATTTACAACAAATACAAAATCTCAGCCAGATCCATTGGACTATAGCCCAAGCAAGATAGCATACATTATATTGTACATGCCAGACATAAACATGTAACAAAACAATGCCCTCTTTGCCAGAGAACGACCTTAGTCCAGGTTCATTAACCCGTGTCAAATCGTCTTTAGCTCCATGTCGGCCATATTTAGCCATCAAGCTAATTCTGAAAATTATGTCGAAACATTTTCACTCAGTGGACAGAGCCTGTATCATACAATGTCAGATATATCTAAGGTTTTTCAAAAGGAACAAAACCTGACTATCTCCTGCAGTGAATGTGTATTGTGGAACCAGTCATGGAAAAGAGGCACAATGGTGCAGATAGGACATTATCAGTCTTAGTTCATTCTTCAACATTGCTGCTGAGGTACATACAGAGATTGCAGTCAGTCAGGGCCTTACAAAGTATTAAAAATATAAATTCACTATTAAACCTGCAACATTACTAGAACGAAATCAAAGCTCATAAACCTTAGATAAATGTTCATATCGAATGCCAGTGTATTGCAGTGTAAAAACTATTTGGCAGATACAATATGCTGATGAGCCAGTTCCATTAATATGTTATGCCCGTATTCAGTATACCTATGAGTCATTTACATATTCGTTATTAATTTGGCACTCAAGTGCGTTATCCAATTACAAATAAACAAACAATGTAAACTGTTAACTGGGTGCATGGTTGCATTTCAATATGAAGCACCAATATGGATCTAGATTTGTGCACTACTCTAAGAGTGGCATCACTATTCCAATGAATAGTGTAAACCATTAGATTGAGGTGACCTTTACAAAACAGCAACCAGAAGGCATATACATAACATTTAATTTTAACATTTAGTTTACAATTGCATTCTATTAGAATACTGACAAATTGGGGTATTTGAGGTTTTTCTTAATTTGTTTGTCCTACCTTTAAAGAACATAACCATTGTTTGTAGTCACATGTTTTGACTTTACAAGGAATCTTTACATGCACATTTCTAATTTAGCGGTAAACATTTTAAATGCGTTTCCTCTAGTCATTCTGATCCAATGTGCCACAATTTCCTATCCAATAAAAATGTTACCAAACAAAAGACATACAAAAATAGTCCTGTTATGAAGTAAAGAAAAATACCAGCATTAAAGTGAAGCAACATATTTTGGTATGTTACATTTTTTTTCCACATCTTGAATATGTGAATAAACCTTTACATACATCAATTTAATGTACATACAAAACATCTACATAAAAGGAACTACAAACTAAAAAACTATCTAAAAGTTTCAATGATAAAAAAACAAAAAACATTATGTACATTTCCATTGTCTTTGAGCATCTCAAACATTTCTCACACTCCAACATTCAGACAAATGAATGTCTCTTTGGCTAGTGTGAAGCAGGTACACATTTACTTGCAGATCTTCATAATGCACACACATACACACACACACACACACCACCCATAATATAGAAAATATATTACAGTTATAATGAACACCAAATATATTTATTTTGTGAGTGAGCATGGTTTATTTTATTTATTTATATAATAGATATATAAAATAAAATAAACAACTCAATAGTTCGCCCTTGATTGTGTAATGTAAAGCCACACTTGTATGTGTGAAATAGAATTCTGTAGAAAGGCATCAATAAATACAGATGTCAGTCTATTTGTCTGTGTGTCCCTGGGTGTGCCACATTTGTGAGCTTCGTCCATATATCAGTCACTTTTAGAGTTCTGTGTTGTGTCCAGGTTGACCACCTGTAGTTCTGTCAGATTACTGCTGCTGCCGCTCGACTGTTGACCAATCACCATCTGTGACACAACACAAGCTCATTAGCATGCCAGGCTGACAACCAATTGCAAGCAGTCACATCAGCTCTTACCACGTGTAGGTCATTATAGAGTAATTAACCCCCACGCTCGCACTGAAGTGCAGTGATGATAATGTCAAGATGCCATTTTGACACCAGGTATTTCAAATCAGCAGCTTTAGTGCAATAGGAGATGTTGAACCAAGATAATTCCAAAGAAACAAAAATGTGTATCATTGTTAAACAGGGAATTAGCAAAAGAAATAAAGATGAATCTCCCAATACTTCCTCAGACCAGGCTCCAGACTAACTTTTAGTAGCACTGGTGCTCCTTATCAATTTTTAGGAGCACCAGCACAAAACCTAGGTACTCCGCTAATCGACGCAATGCAGCTCATTCATATTTGTCAGTGCTTTTCCTCTAGGTCGGCTCTATTCCGCAGTGGTGGGGGGCAAGGTTGTTGCACCTGGGTGGTGCTAGTGTAGCCTGGCTCCACCCAAACGCCCTTTTTTACACTGACTGAATACATGGCAAGCGGCGCAGTGGTAGAGCGGGACGATATATGGTCAAGAACTTGCTGGTTCGAACCCGGCTAACTCCTCACAAAGTGTTGCAGTGTACTTGTGTATAGGCTATAGTTGCAGTGACCAACAGACATGTTTAGGCAAAGACAGTCACGTTATTGTTCTCGATCAGAGCTCTACGTGGCAGGCGACAATATTAGCCCATCCAGGGTGGACTTCACTCGGACCTTTCTCGGCATGGGAACTGGGTGTGCTATCTAAAGAGGCTAACAACAGTCTGCCGATAGGTGATCTTACGAATCCTATTATGGTGATGCCATGACCCGCCGAACTGACTAATTACATCTGCCATTCACGTAGCTTTCTGCTTATTGAGGTTATTTATGTAATTTAAGAGTTAGATTGCCCTATGGTTAAATTCAGAGATTACGTTGATTGTTAAGTTTACCCTCTTGTTTTAAAGGGATAGTCAAGGGAAATCAGTCATTTTAGTCTTAGCATGTCATTAAAGGATGTAGAGACTTAATATAAACACATACAAACTATGAAAATCAACTTACATTTGAATCGCAAAATATTCCCTATATTTATTTCACTTTCTGTCTGTCCGGCGATTTTCTGGGTGGAGTTAACTCG
>JAODLL010065648.1:0-17351 GCA_026546735.1 Forbesichthys agassizii
AATTAGTGAGATATATATATATATATATATATATATATATATATATATATATAGTATCACTAATACTATACTAATGAATCATTAATTAAGAGTATTAGTGCTTTTGCTTTCCTTTGTGAACAATTAGTAAATCTAAATACATTTTATTATATTATTATATAAAATGTGTAGAAACATCTCAACTTTTGTGTGAACATTCCAGACTACCAATCAAATGCAAGTGTGACTGTTATGAACCTATCACACAGAAGCAAGACACCACAGTTGTAACCCGCGCCTTACCCTCTCATTGACCCCTGCCGTGACGGTTTGTCCCCGCCTGTCCTCGTTGCCCTTCCCGTGCCAGGTGACCTCGGCCGTCTCTTCGCCATCCTGGCCAAAGACCACCCAGGCGTGGTCCTCGGACAGGGCCAGGTGGACGTCCTTAAGGCCCAGCACTTGACAGGCAGCCACTGCTGCAAACGCCACCCCTGAGCTGTCTAGCTTTGTGCCTGACAATAATGTTAATACAAAAATGGTTTGTTTGTATTACACGCACGCGCTGACACACACACTACTTTCTTTTAAATGTCACTTATATCATGTATAAAAATAGAAATTATTAATAGTTATTATTTACAGTGTGTATTCAAATGTTACCATATAAGAATCTCAAATCAAAAGACACTTCTGTTTATATGAACTGCATAGACCTGTATATTTACAACAAGCTTTCCTTCATAACTGTAATGATGACAGCTCTTGCTGGAGGCCATACCAGTGATAAGGCTGAAGAGAGACTGGATGTGAGCTCGGTCCTTGAAGTAAGAGCGGCTCAGGCTGTTCCATATAACGTCTGACACTTTCTTCACCAGTTCCCTGCTAGACAAACCAACAGGGCGTCGGTACTGGGACAAGTCCACCGCACCTCGGATCTGTGCCGTGAAGCGCTCGTGAAGTGCAGATATCATCCCAAGCTCCACTGTAGGGAAGCAGGAATTGAGACAGTCTGGCTCCAAGGGTTCAAACTGGACCCCGGGAACATTTATCGGGATGACCCGGTTTACTGCTAAAAAGTGTTCAACAAATCCCAAGACTAGAGAGAGCAGGGCTAGGTCTGGTTCTGGCTTTCGGAGCTCGGCATCAAACAACTGAACCACACCGTCAATACCCCGTAAGGGGAAGTGCTTCTTCTGGGCTGAATGCAGCCCCATGCTTGTCACTCAAACGGCTGATGAAGATATTATCACCGCCAACACTGAAATTTACAGAAAATTAGGTGGTCATTAAATATATTTTAGACTGTAACCTAAATACATGTTTCAAATTAAAATTTTCGCGCACTTTAAGTGGGCGGGGCAATGACATACTAGCTACGTATCAAGCTACAGTACAAAAGTACAAGTAAAATATGTCCTATATAATAAACGTTTACGAATGGAGCAGCTCAAAGTTATCACGTATTTCTAAACATAGCAAATGAAGCAGCTGCAGTAAAATATTACGTTGCTGGCCAGCTTGGCTGACAGATGTCAGCTAACCGGCTAATTTCAGATCGCTAACTATAACTGGATCCTTGTTACCTGTACGGTGCTGTTATGTTGAATGAGAACAGCGCACCTGTTCTGTTTTGAAATATCCAGATAGTCAATTTTCTGATAAATGTACAATCCACAATAGCTCGAACGTGCAGCACACAATAAACAAGCTAACTGGCTGGTTGGTATAACAATAGTTAGCTAGCTAACAAGTTGCTAGTTAGCTTGGTGGCTCTAAGGCTATGAAGATGACTGCTAACGGTAATACTTTCCCAATAACTTGGTGGTCTATCATAATTTGTTCCGCCGCCGTAACATTACACATATCTTCTCCGTGGATACAATAAATATTGTACAAATACATCTGGTATGTCCTACTACTACATACCGCTTTGCTCACAGACGCGGTTACCACATGTTTTTGTTTGTGTCCCCCTTTCTTTTGCCGCGCAGTTTAGTATTTTCGAAGAAGATCTTGGTGCGTTGTAATCGCGCACGTTTGCTCTATGGGTGCTATTACACTAGATCTTTTAACAATGCAGATATGATAGTTGACAAGGATTAGACCAGTTCACATTGTTGTAGGCGTTGAACAATGCGCGCGACGTTTTCAGGAGCATGTATGGATATGTAGTTCCACGGCGGGAAATTGCCTATTTACTTCCAACCTACAGAGGGCAACATTGTAGCACGTTCATCACAACGTTACAAAATGGAACAAAAGTACACGTTACGTAATGAAATTGAGTGAATTACTGCATCATATCAAATCATTTACATTTGAATGCCAATTTAGATTAGCAAAATCATTATCGGTACATTAGTAGGTATGGTAGCCTAAATGGTCTACACATTTACAGATAAACATACAATTATAATTCCAAAGTCTTCAAATAAAATCGCAATCTCATATGAAAATCTAACAAAATAATATAATTGATAGGCTCACTGACTACAAAGTAGATATTTTGATGTTTTAATGTAGGCTACAGGTTAGGGTAATGTGTGACATATCCCTTTAAGTAACGTCAACCTCTCACCCGACATGTTTTTTTCTCCCCTACAGAGTCCGCCTTGTGGGACTGTCTCCATCTCAAACGTTACGTTCTCGGTGAGCTAGTGCTTGGACGTACGTGAGAAGGTGCAGAGCTCGCTAACGCCACATCCCGCTATTGGGGAATAGGAAAGTCAAACGAAGAAACATTTTTGAGAACATAACAACATAAAGTGTCACAACGTGCAGCTTTTAAATACAACATAAAAAAAATGGATCCAATGACTCAATCCGCGCAGATATCGTCGTCACAGGGGTTTGCCGATGGACAGAATTCTGATGCCAAAGATTCAAAATTCTCTGGTAAGAAAAGGTTTAGAGGGTTAACTTAAACGACAATCAATAAAATAGGTTATACGTTCGTTCTCTTATGTTAATGTATTATTTAATGTAGTTTATGTTTGGATAGGTCTACCTTATGTCAATCCTCCAGTGTCTGGCAAAACTCAGATCCAATTGCCCGCCCCCATTAGAATATTGCAATAATCTAACGATGTATTTGTGTTCTGTAACTATATTTTAACCACAGTCGGACGTCGCAGCTGTTATTGGAAACACTGACACCTGTAGTGGGTGTGGGACTATCAGTTCTCTAACCAGGCCTAGTGTGGTGGCTAGTAGTAGCCTAAGATGTGTTTGTGTTGAGCAGTTGTTGCCTGAAGCTTGACATGAATTGGACGTGAAACGCCCCAAACATGTTCTAGAATAGACTACACATTTAGTCCGATGCAATGGTAGCTACATAACCACGCTACAGCCTTCATTAAACATTGTTTAAATCTCTAAACTGTATGAAAAGGTAGCCTACTGAACATTGTGCTAAATTTGCGTTTTTAAATGGGTAGGCTATGTTAGGATGAAGGTGTTGTGCACTGCAGATGACTACTACAGCGAATGAAGGGACCTCTTAAAGTCGCGTTGCTCCTTTTATGTCGGCGAATATACTTTACAAATGGTAAAAAAATCCATGACACATCACCCATGCGCGATTGTCTATGTAATTGTGACTGGGCAGAAACCCTTGAAATACCTTTTGTAATTTATTTTTAAAATATATTTATTGTATTATTGCAATTAGATATTTACTTAGTCATGCACTGCAGTGCTATAGATTGACTAGCACTGCTATCGTCGCCAGTGCCATTGTTTAGAAGTAAAATGCTTTAATAAAATGTAGCTATGTAGGATTGTAGTTTAATAGCCTACACAAGGCCTACTGTTTTTATGCCTGTTTTGATGACTTTTGAAAACTAGAATTACAAGAATATGTTATTAAAAAATTTTGCACAGCCTTTTTTTTAATAACTCATTATTAACATTTAATGCCTTACAGAAATCTTAAGCAATAATCTTAACTTGTTAACTTAATAGGTGGAACATTTCTTCCATTTCATTTTATATTGGCATTTTGACATGTAGCAAGTTGGTCATCATTACTGTTTTTATGGTGCCTGTGCCCATTGCCATGCCAGGTGGCGTTCTTCATCTGTATTTGCAATTGCGATTTTTCCATTTGAGCCCAACACATTTGAGCCCAACACATTTGAGCAACACTAGCCACAAAGGAAATGACACAGCATGAAATGAAGATCTAATTTCTATAAGTATCAGTAAAACTAATGAGTTAAACATTCTTGTGCCATTTTTGTAATGTCATACCGGTGTATTCTCAATTGCAGAAGCATTTACATGGTAATTTAGTTGAGTTTTGTTTGTAAAGTACTTGTCATCAAGGAAATGCTGTTCATCATCTGTAAACGGTTGCAAAGACATAAGCAGCATAAAGACAATAAGTATGTCCTAAAGGCACTGTAATCCAAAATGATTTAACTTGATACTTTGTGCTATAGATTTGAGGTTTTGTGAGCTGCTACATTCTCAGTGAATGTGGTGTAGTCACATGTCCCACCACCTCGTATTGCCTTTAGGACAATACTTCTCAAATCTCCCTTACACTGTAATTCCCACTTCCCATGAATAAGCTTGAATATAGTGTTAGCCCTTACCTGACCTATTATTTTGGCAATGTGCTGCTTGGCATTAAGGCCACTACTTATCGTGTAATACTAAAGAATGACGTTTAAAAAAAAAACAAAAAAAACAGATTTGTATAATGGGGGTGATTTATTATGAACACAGCAGCAACCAGACGATATCTGAGCTTCTTTGGACTTCAGAGTCGGTAGAGAACATAAAATGATTGTGACCTGCCCCTGTGTCTTGGCTCTCAGCCCTCCTTGCTGGAGCCGACCATAATCTCTAAGGTTGCTGAATCAGGCTGAGGCAACCTTATAGCCCCTTGGGGATGGGCAGAAATGGCAGGCATGATTGAGATGCCACTAACCCCCCCTTCCCCACCCGCTCCGTTCCTTATGTTAACTTCCCCGCCCCTCCTGAATCGTTTCCTTCCTCCTTGGTAAACTGTGGTGACAAAGTGGCAAAGCTGACCTCAGCTATGACTAAATACAGATGATGTATTTGACACCGACGATCCCGTGGCAATTTAGATAAAAGATTTTTTGCTGTATGGGTTTGTACGTTGAATCATTATAGAAATACCTTTTAATTTAAAGTGAGTGACGCATGCTAAGTTTGTTACTGATGTGTGTGTGTGTGTGGAACACAGATCTCATTGTGCAACGTCATGTACTTGAACACCACCTTACACGTGTGGAAGCACCATTGCGATGCTAAGGGCTCCCACTGTGGGATAACAAGTGCAGGTGTGGTGAGAGTGAAGGAACCTGCCACATGAGTTCGAGACATGGAATGCAGAAATGCAAGGGCTGGCCACAGTTAAGCCTGTGTCCGTGAACTTTCGCCTATCCCAGAGAGATGGCACTCCTCCCTGATAAACCTGAATCGCACAGACGTCCTGCTTTAAATAATTCTTCATATACCTGTAATGGTAGACCGCTAACTGTGATACGGCTTTATTCCTGATGGCTAGGCGTGTTAGGCTGTCGTCTTCTAAATAAATGTATCCTACCTCTTAAGTGAGGGTATTTGTATGGCATTTGGAATATCCCAGTTAACCCAAGGTTACAGTTTATTAAAACGTCTTTGGGGGGGGAATTATCAATAGTTGAATGAGTTATAGAAAGCATCTGCTAAGTACTTGATATACCGTTTCAGTCATAAGTACAAGGTGCATTTGTCCTGTTGGTTATTTAGATAAGTGTTTCTGTCTGATCTGCATGTGTAGATTATATAAGTGCATGTGTTTTAATAAGAACTGGATTTACTGGAGTGTAATTGGGTAAGATGGCATGCTGCAGGGGATGCAAAGTGAACTTAACACTTATCGATCTACTTATGTCCTCTTGTGTGGTAGAGTTTTTCATGTTGGCCCTAACATATTTTTCTGTCTTTCTTTGATTGCCTTTTTAAGAACACAGTGGATCGAAGTTATATTCTTTACGCTTTAGGATGTTCATTCTTCTCTTCATTTTATTTTTTCAGATTCGTTTCTTTCCTCCTCGCCTGTATCTCTCATTCAGTCTCCTCAAGGCAAGTGTATGGTTCTCTTACGCTGCTCGCCTGCTCTCCCTTTATCCCTCTGTCCTCCTCTCACTGATGCTCGCCTGCTGCTGTAATGCTCTCTTCATCTCTCTCTCTAGTGCCCCCCTCCTGCTCTAGGCCAAACCAGGGAACTGTAGCTGGGCTTGGCGGGGGGGAGGGGGGGGCCAAACATGAACCCTGACGTGCTGAAATTTCATCTGAGCGCCATCCCTTTCGAGACTGCTCTTACGCACCCCTCCTCCAACAAGCCTCTTGACATTTTCCCCATCTGTCTCCATTGTGTCGACCTTCGGCGCCGACGCTAATTGTAACTTAGCAGGGCAGCGCAACCCCTCCCCATCTCAATAACATATGGCAGTTGTAATTTTCCTAACCCCTTGCCTAACCCACCTCCACCCACTGGATACAAAACATGTACTCTGTTTATATAGCCAAAAAGAAGCCACCAAGTCTCTTTAGCGTCTCTTGTCTGATGAGCTGAGGCATGAGCATTTGTTGACACAATTCCAGTGTATGACACTATCAGTAAGCTAAAGCTAATTCAATAGTAGGATAGTAGTTATACTTTGTGTTTGCTGGCTTGAGAAAATGTATTTGATGTTCTACACCACCACCACAACATTGGAAACGCTGTCAAATCAAACCAATAAAGTCAAATAATGATGATGCTTTGATCCATTTCAGTCTATACCGCCTGGTAGCAAGCATTATTTAGGTCAGCTGTAGTTTCAAGATAATCCTAAAATCGGCACCTTTTATTTTAAGAAAGTGGCGAGAAGCTCAAGTTAATTTTGTGTGCGCAAGAGCAGAAACCAAAAAACGGATCGGGTTGGTGTCCCGGCCGGGTACCTACCATTCTCTGACCCCAGTAGTTGTTGGGGCCCCATTGCTGGAGGGTGTGCAAGGGACACTGACAAGGGATAATCTGCCACCCGGGGGTCCAGGCCCTCCACTCCATCGCCTGTGGCTGCTCTTTCTCCCCCCTCCCCCTCAATTTCCCCCCTCTGCTTATGGCTTGGTAGGCTTTGTGCATGCCGCATAGCTACACTGGAGCTTAATGAGTACTTTTATTTCATAAAGCTTTAGTTGATTTTTCATTCTGCTTGTTTATTTTTTTTGTATAATTTTTTAAACTATGTTTTAGTTCTTATTCTCAACACAAATTTCTGGGCCAGATCTCTTGATAAGAAAAAGACTTTTACCACATTCCATCCGAGCCCTCTTCACCAGGTTTTGGGACATGGCGTTGCCACACCCTGTGGAGTTTCAACCTTTTTACTTACTCATCTGTTCTGCAGCGAAAAGTCTTGACATATATTTGATCAATAACAGATGCCATTCTTTCAGAGGAATGTTGCAGATGTGCAATCGCTGCATTATATTTGATTTACATTACTCTTGCAAGGTACTTTTTAATCAATCATTTTAATGGCCCTGTCTTGTAGATCAGTTAATTTTGAGTTGTGATACAGATAAGCAAAGCAATTTAAAGGCTTACACGATTGACATTGGTTCTAACAAATGCCATTTGCCTGGCATATTTTAAATGTTGAGAATCAAGGCTGTGTGATAGTAGCTGCGTTTCATTGAACGTGTTTTTCAATGCCCAGTCCACACATGTACTTTAGCATGCAGCTTCGGTCTACTCCAAATATAACTGAGAGCTGATTACATAAATCAGAGCTGGAAGGCTATTTGATGCTCTCATATGTGAAATGGCACATGAGTGGCCTATCACGTAACAAAGCTTTTTACAGTATGAACTTGGTGTCCTGTTTCCCGGACCAGTTTGTGGTCAAGTAGGGCTACATTGGCCCTGACACCAATGTAGCTAGCTGTGTTTGAAATTGTTTACCAGTGTTGAGCCAACAACAGACTACAATGCTGTCGGCAAGATTGAAAGTCCATTTGTGTGGCCCAGTTTGAACAATGCATTGCACTGTAGCCACAGTAGGGAGAGAATGTAGGCGGGCTCCCGACCAAGACAAAGTAAACCAGGCAGTTGTGTTCCAAAACACAATATGTTAAGTTGAATGTGTGGAGATTGGGGACAGTCATGTTGACCACACAGCTAACATTTAAGGGTCAACAGTTTACAGACTATAAAATATAGAAATTATACTAACAATTCTGCTAGCATTGTAATTGCTTTTGGTACAGTATGTTCTTGGGCATTTTGCAAGAGAAAATAAAACAAATATAGCTACATTTTATGCCTGTCTAATCCTTGGCCATCCAATATTTGAGTCTGCTTCACTGAAGTTAAACTAGGCGTGCCTCCCCATATAGCTGGACCCAGAGCCATGTAAAGCACCTCATCTCCGCTCACTCCAATGGACTGTTTTTTCCAAAGGCAGATCGAGGAGCCTCAAAATAGTTCCCGGAAGTTAGCCTAAAGACTAAAAGTACCCTATAAATATTTTTTTAAATGTAAATCTTTGCATTTATTGACTATTACCAAAAAAATGTTGTGTGTGTTCAAATTGCCCACCAAGCACTTCCTGGAACTATTTTGCCATAGGTTTTACCTCTCTGAACAATGTGACTGTTTTGAACTTCCAGTGGTGTAACTTTCCATGGCTCTGGCCAGACCCATACCCTGTCAGGATGTAGTGTGACTTTGAAAATGACTCTGAACTCTGAAGAAGCATCATGTGACATTGCAAGGAACCCATAGCTGTCTCTCGGCTCCAAACGCAATGTGGAATTGTGACATGGGGGTGACCTTATAATCACGGGCCGCTGTCTCTGACCTCAGCTGTGAAATAGGAAGATGTCATGTACTGGTGTTTTGCCAACTTGGGTCTGATCTTTGACACTATATATTTACATGTTCTTGTTGAATAATAAACAGGAAACGCAGCTCATTTCATTGTGCGATTGTGAAGTTCAATTCCTACTCTTCCGACTACTGTAGCACATAACTCCCCACAAATAAGATGCAAATGCAGTTTGTGGATTTATTACTGTGCAATATGACTTGTCCATAGATGGTAGCATCAGTCAATGCTGTGTTGATAAAGATATAGATGGGCTCATTTATCCCAAATGCACAAACATGGGAAAGCTATATGCAAATCTGCACTATTCTAATGGAGCTGATGGATGCTGTAATATTTACACTGTCTCTAAAACATGGTATGGAACAGTGGAATTCTGAGACATATTCTGCTATTGTCAGTAAATACAACTTCTTTGACTGTGTGAGTGCGAGAGGGATTGCCACTAATACTAAACAACCACGAATAAAAGCCTAATATAAATAATTATATTGTGTGAATTGCTAAAACAGACTGAAAAATTATTAAATCTAGTCACCAAAGTTACAATTTGGAAACCAATGAAATATGTTACTGTTGGGTGCTGCTTCATTTTGATCGTAAAATCATTGTTTCTGTTGTCACATTGAGGGCTGCATAATGGCAACTTCTGGTAGTGGTTAAGAGCAGCATGCCCAATATGATCCCATCCATCTAACCAATACGATTCATGGCGTGATGCATGACTGCTTGGGCTGCAACATTAAGGCCTTGCTGACAGTAGACATGCATGGTAGTTGAGTGTCTGTGAATTATATCCCTTCCTTTTTCCTCTCTGCTGCTTGTCCTGCACGGAAATGCAGACAAAAGGGTGGTCCTGGGCTCTGACAAGCCTTCGGAAGGGGTCGCCACATCCCTTCGCTTTCCTTCTCAACCTGGCTCTTTTTCACCTGGAAATTATGGGGGTGAATCTGGGCCCCCCGATGGGCAACCAGATTCACCGATCAAAACATCCCCAGTGTCTGAAAGAATAAAGGCATTAGAAGCCCTTGCTGC
This sequence comes from Forbesichthys agassizii, assembly GCA_026546735.1. Lineage (NCBI taxonomy): Eukaryota > Metazoa > Chordata > Actinopteri > Percopsiformes > Amblyopsidae > Forbesichthys > Forbesichthys agassizii. Next base: position 9,909 of record JAODLL010065648.1, read on the forward strand.
TAAGAAGAAGGAACCAGATTTTAGGAATGATGGCGGGTTTACTCACTTTAGAGAGCGCCGCTATGAGAAGACTCCGTCTGAGCAGACCTATTCTACACAACAGAAGAAGAAAAGTAATGCTGAGCAGGAGTCACCAGAGTCTCCCTTTGAAGTACTTGGAGAAGTACGACAAACCAATGAATTTGAAGACACAGCAGACTGGATGAGAGCTCATTTACCTCCTGTTCCAGACTTTAGTGACACTGTTAGTCTAACCAAAAGTACCCTGGCTTCAGAGAAAAGTGACTCAACAAAAGAAGTGCAGGAGCCAGATACAGTTATACCAGATGTTCCTGCAGCTTTTGCTGGTGTCCCAGATGCTTTCGTGGATACTCCAGTTGAATCTCCGGAGCCAAAACCTACATTGGATGAGCCACCGAACCAGCATAGTGTTGATGAGGAGTCTGAGTTTGACCTCAGCTTTTTACCAACTGCTTATGTGTGGGAACAGCAGAACTCTGGTCCCCAAGTGCCCCCAACTGCTGACACTGCGCTTCAGGTGTCTCCTGCCCCTCCTGTCCCCCCTGAGGGTTCCCACTCCCCATCTCCACCTCTCTCCCCACCTGCCATTGACTCTAAACTGGATGCAGTGGATGCCGAGAAGACCCCATGGGGTGGAGATCTTGAGCCCGTAGAGGCAGCTGAAATGGACAGCTCTGAAGAGTCTGACGATACGGTCATTGAAGATGGAGCCGTGGTCCCTGCTTCCTCCGGTACTGCTGACTCAAGTGTTCCCACTGCTAAACCTGCATCATCTGACCTCCCCTCTGAAGAAATTGAGAACCCGCCCCCAGAGAAGACGCAGAAGAAGCTTATGCAGGTCCCTACAATCAATGTTATTGAGACAGATGAGCCAAACTACAGTGAAGAGGAGATGGAGCTGGAGGAAGAGGAGATGGATGAAGACTATGAGGTTGTAAAAGACCTAACGCAAGAGGCTCCTGTGTCGCCCGAACCGGCAGAGGTGATGACTGCAGAATTACCAAAGGCACGCCCCTTGGAAACAGAATTCATGGAAGGCTACTCTCCACCTTCCTCACCTGTTGAGTCTGATGGTGAATATTCCCCCAAACACACAATATTTGAATCAGAATCTGAAACAGCCACTAAGGTATCTGAATCCAAAATGGATGAGCAGAACCCACCTGTTTTGCAGGATCAGAGTTCTGACATTCTCCAAGCACAACGTGAGCAATCAAAGACCGCTACCATTGATTTTAAGGGTAAACCCTCAACTTTTGCTTCCATGCCGTCAATAACAATGGAAGACGTGGATTTTCCAGACTATGATGATGAATGGTCGGATGAAACGCAAGACACAGCAATTAAATGTAATGAGGCTAACGTCATCTCTGAGGGCCTGGTTCATGGTATCTCATCTATAACAAGCCTGATTGACACAGATGAGAAACAGGTTTATATAGAAAAGGCGTCCATTACTAAATCCAGCTTCATGCAGGATGATTTGTATGACAGACAATCCTTTGATGACTACAGTTCTACTTCTCTAGAGGAAATGCGCAACAAGAATGACTTGAACCTTGGCCATGAGCATTCATCTCATGACTCGCACATACATATCGAAAAACTGAGTGAAAACACCAATCAAATTGATTATACAGAAGATGTTCAATCACTGGACGATGAAGACATATTTCCTAAGCCAGTTGGGGGACAGCCATCTCCAAGAGACTATCCAAAAGACCCATATGATAGTTTCCAGAGTGAACCACAAAGCGGCACAATGGAAGAAGACAATGACTTCATTGGCCGCAGCGTAGCTACCAGTGAGATTTTTCCACCAGAGGAAACTAGCTCAAAGATTCAGAAGGAGGCTAAAGACGGTACACCTGAAAGGACAAGCGTCCACGAGAGCACTGAGCCTGAATGTTCAGTGTCCGGTTCGACAGATAGCTTTGTGGACTTCATGAAGGAGTGCTTGAAGTCGAGGCAGGGCGATGAATCTGCCGATTCTCATGAAAGCTTTTCCACCACAAATGAGTCAAAATCTGGATTGCCGCCTCCTTTTCAGGCGTCCCCCACTGTGGTGGTGGACCTCGAGCATGAAGAACTCACCATCAGTGCTCTCAAAGAGCTGGGTAGCAGCCAGGATAAAGAGAAGCCTCCTCAGCCTAGTGCCAAGGTCTCTGGCTGCAGCAGTGCTGACGCCAGTGCAGGTCCTATTCACTCTCCCTTTGATTCAGCTCCCCACCTTCCACCTCCCCATAACAACCCTCCTCCTGACAGCACGTATTCCAAAGAGGTAGAGGCCATTGACGTGTGGGTCGCTGAGGCCTACCATCTTGCTGAGCATGTCTTGACAGCAATACTAACCCACTTATCAGGTAAACTCTTTTTCCCTTTCGGCTGTAGGCCTGCTAACCTCTTATCCATTAAAGGTAACATACAACCCCAATTATTTCCTTTTGCCCATTTGTATCCCATTCCTTCCTGTACCTTATCTTTAAAACACTTTTGATATATTCACAATAGTCATCTGGATCTTGACCTTGCAATTTTGAAATGTGTTTCATGGTAAACTTAAGCAGTATATCTTTTTTTTAATGCAGGGCTCATAAGAGGCAGGCATATGGTGAATTAACTGTCCTACCCCCCTTGCCCTTTACAGCTCAGCAGCGGTGTAAAGCTCTACTGGTGTAAAGTGTAGGGGGGTGTCACACATGGCAACCAAGTGTCTGCTTGCAGTGGCTCAGGGAGTCGAGCAGAACAGTCGATCCTGCGTGTTGAGTTTCTGCTTTCCACAGTTCGCTGCTTTTGCAGAGACGTAGAGATAGCGGCCATTAATATTCACTGTAATCAATTCATGATTAGGCAACATGCAAGTGATGCAAACTGAATTGAGTATGAACAATGTGCCATTGCTATTAAGTTTTATAAGATTATGTGTAATGCCGTCTTTGTCAGTTCAGGTAGTCAGGTAGTCTCTGGACCCAACCCCATTAAGAGTCTAACCCCGTTCCACTGCATACGTACGTAAGGACACAGGGTTTGATTCCAAGATACGGTACTACTACAAATAATGTATATTCAGGCACTCTACAATAGAATGTGGAGAACCCTCACATAGGCATGTCTGCCGATATCCCTCCGCATGACATGCAAACTGGCTAGGCCTATCTTTTCCTGACCCGCATGTGCGTGTAAACACACACACACACACACACACACGCACACACTGTAAGCACGGAAGCTATTATGTAGACAAGCATCTCAACACATGCCACGGAAACCCCTATGGGTGTTGTGTGCCATGATGTAAGCAACACTAGCACACTACAGACGAGGAGTAATGTCAGAACCACCAGAATCAAGGGGAAAGGGGCATGTGAGATGATGACAGTTTCCCAAAGGGGAGGTTTGTTTTTTACTAGTTATAATCCACTGTGTTGATGACTGAGCTAATTTTCCTTTTGCTCTGGCGACAGAGTATGTCCTAGCCTGTGTCCTGTGCCAAACTTGAACCACAGCCGTGTTGAGTCCTCTCCTCGGCAACGAACCTCCGTGCTATTTCAGTCTACCTCTGCGGTGTATTTTGCTGCACAGCGCTGGGGGTTGACAGGCATGTTTTTAACAGGTGTGCCCGTTTCTCCCAGGTAGTTCAACATACGCTGACCATAATGGCTCGGGATGAAATAACCAATCTAGTGGTCTTTGGTTATTAGACCTCCCACAAGGTTATGGCCAGAGAAGACAATTTATCTCGGGCGACTAGCATGCCAGCCTTTTTTAAAAAGATTAGAATGAAATCACGTTGACAATTTTTAGCGAAAGATCTGTCTAATTTGTGGTGTGTGTGTGTGTGTGTGAGTAGGGGCTGGATGTCGTAGCTGACACTCTTAGCTAACCACGTTACGTCCATCGTCACTTGCCGGTATCTGACTCGTAGTGAAGCTGTGTGGAGTTTAGCTTTAGAGAAGCTTTCCCGCTGGGCCGTGTTGTAATGGGGTCACAGAAATAGACCAGGGTCTGTGGCGCACACAGACCTATTGTAGCAGAGAGGGGCATGTGCCTTTAAGAGCTGAACCGCAGCGATAGAAAGCAGGCCACTGCAGTGCTACCGCTACTGGGACCTGCTGCTAGATCTGGGCTCTGTAACGCACACAGAGGCTGGCTTTCCCTCCCTTTGGGTACCAGCAATGCATGCTGGGAGGGACTCAAACCCCTGCAGTGCTGGGGAAGGAAACCCCGCTCATTGGCTCAGCCTCTGGCATCAGGAACAATAGATCTCTCTCTCTCTGTCTCTGTGCTGCCTGTTTGTTTTTGTAAACAACTAGTCACAATGTCCTGTGACTTTGTGGATTTATTTTTTATTTTTTCACATCGAATTGATTTGTGAAAATCACCAAATTCTTGGGCCTGGTAGCCATGTACCTGGGCACTTAACAACCCTACAGTACCAAAAAATCCTTTATTTCTGTGAATCTGTTTGCAATTCATCCACCTACCCAACCAACGTGTTTGGTATCGATGCAGGATTTTAAAGAAAAGACAGATTTCTAAATGATCGTAGCTCTCGATAGATCTAATGAGTTCATCACCCATGAACTGTATTTTTTTTGTAGTATCTGTTACATGTCCAGGCCGTGTAACAGATACTACAAAAATATACAGTTCAGGCTGATGTACAATTCTATTATCGGACATTGCGCCTGTATGTCCGCTGCATTGCAACAAACTGTGGCAGTAAATTCCAAGGCTCCATGCACCTCTCCCTCACGCCACGGTGTACATGCACGCGCTTGAGGTTGACCTGCCACAGCGGGTGGTCATTAAGGCAACAGGAAGAGGAGGAGGAGGAGAAGCCGACATGCGTCTGAATGTCCCCAGTGTGTCAGGAACCTCCTCAGTTCTGCTCTAGCCGCATTAGCTGTGTATGTGTGTGATGTTGGCTAGCTCAGCTATTAGCGCTGTGGGAAGGGTAGGCCTCATGTCTCCCCTAGGCATAACACACTGCTTCTTACACAATGTTCCCTTTTTAACACACACACACACCTACACACCTACACACACAGTGGGAAAGGAGGGAGCACCTACTATACACCAACATTGCGTAACATACAAGCAGTCTCCAGCCGCTGCATGCATGACTTTCTATCAGACACAAAGGCGTGACTTTTTAAGCAGCTTTAGCAACACGGCCTGCTCAGTTATTGTTAGCACTAGTTCTTTTCAGCTAGCAGAACGGTTACTGCTAGCGTTGGTAGCAAAACTGCAATACTGTTAGCTAGCAGTACAGATACTGCTAGCATTAGTTGTTGTTACTACCAATACTGCAATACAGTTAGCTTACAATACCGCTAGCATTAATTGTTGTTTCCCTGACCCCCCCTGGCAGTCAAGGAGCTGATCCACTGGCGGGACCCCAAGAAGTCGGGCGTGGTGTTCGGCTTGTCGCTGCTGCTGCTGCTGTCGCTGGCGGCCTTTAGCGTCATCAGCGTGGCCTCGTACCTGCTGCTGGCGCTGCTCTGCGTCACCATCAGCTTCCGCATCTACAAGTCTGTGGTCCAGGCCGTGCAGAAGTCCGGCGACGGGCACCCCTTCAAGTGAGGTTTACTCCAGAAGCCCCCCCCCCCCCCCCACTCCCCTCCTGGCTGTATTTATAAAGCAGCCTTTATGCTTGTATCTAGTGGCTGTCTGTGGAAGTGCACAGTGCGGTCCAGTCATAGGACACATGGGTACAGATTTAGGCGTGCACTACTTTTATTAATTCGTTTGTTAAATACATTTTACATCAAGGAAGCTTTACTGTCGTATTTAGCAAATAGTCAGCTCTATTAAAGATTTATAAAAGGTCACTAGTTCAAAGCAAAAGTGGATTATTAGCTAAATGGAGACCGGCCTTTTGATGTTTTTGCAATTAGCGCCTAGCCTCATTTTGTATTATTCACTATCTCCCCGCCCCCTTCCCTTCTTCCACAGAGCTCTGATGGATAAGGATGTCAGCATTCCCCCCGAGACCTTCCACAAGCACGTGGACAACAGTCTGACCTACATCAACCGGGCCCTCAAGCACATGAGCCGTCTCTTTCTGGTCGAGGACCTTGTGGACTCGCTGAAGGTTTGGTTTGGGACTGCTTGCCCGGTGCCCCCTTCTCAATTTGACCCGATCCCTCTCTTCTTCCTCCCCCCCTCCCCCCTCCCCCCTCCACACACACACATACACACACACCTTTGATCCCATGTAACCGTGCCTGTGTCTCTTCTGGGTCAGGCCCAGCTATTTATATGGACACACAATTTCCACTCGGTGACGTGTGCTATTAATAGCCTTCGTCATCTGTACGGTAATGAGCTCCTAAACCTCACTGCGAAACTGTAATCCCTACAGTGATTCTGCTGGAGACTATTTGGTTGGCTGGGTGGGAGGGCGGGGGGAGGGATTGATGGAGGGAGATTGAGAGAGAAAAGGCCCGGGATTAGCATGAGAACTTTGAGAACCTATTAACCCTTGTGTTGTCCTATGGGTCAAAATGACCCGGTGCACTTTCCAGTAGAGGGCAGCAACCACAACACGGACATATGACATTTCGCAGTTTGCTCCCTCTGCTGCTAGTCTGCTGAAATGCCTTAGGACCGCACAAGGGTTAAGTAGTAGCTCATTTGGCTAGCGCCGTTTGTGCTATAGCGCTGTTTTGGGCCAGTACCACTTGCTACCAGCAGTAAAGAGGGCTTAGCGTCCATAGCAGCCAACTGCCAGCACACTCCCATTAAGCAGCCAATAGTTCTCTGCATAGCTGCACGGCTCTCCAAGCTGTTTAATTCAGTTGCACAAGTCCAGCCCCCTCCTCTGTACTTTGGTCTCCACGGGGTAGAAAGGTTTGGCGTTGAAATGGAAACACAACTGTAGCTCTGGCCATACCAGCTATCTGACCCAGGCCTCTGTTTGTTTTGTTTCCCCCATGCCCGGTCCTCTCCAAAACAGCTGGCTGTGGTCATGTGGCTTCTGACCTATGTAGGAGCGGTCTTCAACGGGATCACCATTCTCATCCTGGGTAAGAACAAGCAGGGGAAGCATTTAACTGCTCTATTTTCCACACCTCTGCCCTCGCGTATGCTGTTATGGTATAAATAGGACCCTGTTTCCACAGTGCACGTTTATCTAAATCGGCCACGGTTGGGTTATTAACGTTTTTTGTTTGTGTTTTAGAAGTGCAGCAGCTGACATTATTTTGCAGTGCACCAATATCTTACCCGCTAACACTGGCACCGACTCAGAGCTCCACATAGACACACGCGTGGTCCTAGCTTACCTGCTAACACCGGCACCGACTCAGAGCTCCACATAGACGCACGCGTGGTCCTAGCGTACCTGCTAACACCGGCACCGACTCAGAGCTCCACATAGACGCACGCGTGGTCCTAGCTTACCTGCTAACACCGGCA
>JAODLL010065659.1:5000-17349 GCA_026546735.1 Forbesichthys agassizii
TGTACATGTAACGTATGTGCTATTTGTATTGTGCATTTATATTACAGTAGTATGTTGTGAATGTTTTGTCTCGAGTGCTATTAACAAAATGGTAAAGATGTTTTACAATTAGAATTATTTTTCTATTTATCAGTGTTGGAACATTTGCCAAATGCTAAATATTAGAAAAAGTTTGTGTATAGTAAGCTATGTGTATGTATGTGTATGCATGTTTGTGTGCGTGTGTGTGTGTGTGTGTGTGTGTGATTGTCTTAACTCTGTGAATATTTTTGGCTGACTCTGTGATTCTGTCTCCAGCATTGCTGCTGTACAGTATCTTATCTGCACTGCTGTGACGTGTGTGTGTACGTGTGTGCATGTGTGTGTGTGTGTGTGTGCGTGTGTGTGTGTGTGTGTGTGTGTGCGCCCTATCTGGAATAGGAATCTTAACAGTTTTCCACATTAGAGGAGGGGAAACGTCAGAACGCTATTGTAAGAGATCCACTTCCTGTCTGATAAGCAGAAATCTCTCTCCCTCCAGTGTGTGCGTGCATGCGCCATACACACACACACACACACACACACACATGCACTGACTGACTGCAGAAATCTCTAATTTCCCCCTCCTTCGGTCTTATTCTGTCCATCTCTGCCTCTTCGTCTAATGGGTTGGCTGCCAAGAACCCCAGACAGCGCAGACAGAGCATACAGAGAAATAGACAGGATTAAATATATGCTCTGTGTGTGTGTGTGTGTGTGTGTGTGTGTGTGTGTGTGTGTGTCTTGCCTATTGATATACACAACAAACAACAAACACTGAACCTACAAAGGGCTACAAAGACCAGGCCTATGGTATTATGGTACAGTATTTTCAACTAGCAAAGGCCTCGAATGTATCCATACCTCAATATTCACACGTTGGTGGAATAAAATATATGTTGTTTTAACAAAGCAAGCAAGATTTAGTTAATGCAACACAAAAGTCAATGGAATATGCATCCCGTGTGGACGGTGTTAAATAAAATTAGATAGAAACATGTTTTAATTGATAGAAAGAAGCAATAGGATCATAATAGCAAATGTTGGATATTCATTCAAGATCGACCTGCAATACTGCTGATTGACAATGGTGTCACCTAATAATGTAAACTTCCTTTCCTACATCTCCTATCTTTTAAAATATGTTCTTATCTCTCCCTCTTCTCCTCTCATGTCCAGTTGACTCGAATAGACCCAATGTTTGGGCATGAAGCTTGCTTTTCTCCTGGTACGGTGGCCAAAGCTGGTATTGCAGCACTGGTAAATTGACGGTGGTGGATTCGAATGGCTGGCTGGACCTTATGACCTATATTAATTAGAGTTATTATTAAAGATAAGCCCTTATATCCACTAATGAATTATGCAATGTACTATCTTCATATCACAGAAGATTTCTAGTAAGACTATATTTGTTCCCCAGACTAATTGATCACCTGAGACATTTAATCTGATTTTACTGTATTCTCTGCCCCAGAAGAAGGGGGGGGGCAGCTAATTAATTCAGACCAGACAAGCCTTTAGACCTTACACAAGCCCTCCCGCCCTCCAATATACATTTAAGGTGTCTCCCTCCATTTGCAAAGAAGCCTTTGTCATAACTTCCTTAAAACACAAACCCCCAACACACAATTACCTCTCAGGTCTGTTAGTCTGACAGATGGCCAAGATCCAGTGTGGGACACACTGCAGGGGGCCGATGCCAAGACGTCTGTAACTCACGTGTATGAGTGAGACTTTCCCTTATCAACATAAGTTAGCCAATAGAACTTAAGACAGTGCCAGCCCCCAGGTCTCTCCTGTATAAAACATGCCCATTTCTGATATGTGGAGGCTTCTTCTTGGTGGTGTTTCCCTGGACCAACTGACTGGTCCTCTGTATATTTTCCTCTGCTTCTGTTTTGATCAATACCATGGTATGCTGCATATTGGGTAATAATTATATGTATCTATGCTACTTGCCTTATAGTCACATTTTGTTAACTATAAACTACAATTCAAACTGTTATATACCTGATAATATGCACCAACCAATTCGACTAATTAAATATACAATTGTTTGACAAACGACCAGGGACACTTCACTTGGAGCTTTGACATCCGTCTCCACCAAGAGCAAATCCTTTTTTTCTCCTCTCATTGACAGAGAACACACACCTCTAACCACAGAGGTCCTAATGTAGACAGAGTGCTCACTGTAGCATGCTCACATGTACATACAGTGCAGATTACTTTAAACAGTGCATTACACTGTTTGTATTCGTACAAAACACTAGAGATGCCCAACTTATAGTGACAGTTTTGTACAATACATTGTACAATCACGTCCCTGTGTGTGTGTGTGTGTGTGTGTGTGTGTGTGTGTGTGTGTGTGTGTGTGTGTGTGCGCGCACTTGCATGTATAGTATGTGTGTTAGCCTCTGGGTCTCAGTAGGCCCATCTGCTGTAAACAAAACTGAATCAAATACAGACGGAGGCTCCTACAACCCTGACCGCTCTCTCTCTCTCTCTCTCTCTCTCTCTCTCTCTCTCTCTCTCTCTCTCTCACACACACACACACACATTAGATGAAGAGAAATAAACGCACATACATATAAACAGAAAGACATGAAGCTAGTCAGCCAGACAGACACTCATGAACACAGACAAGCAGCTTGCACATTAGGAAAGCTAACGGCTAGACAGACAAACAGACACCTAGAAAGACACGTGTACGTGTTCGCGTGACAACGTAGATATATTTTTTAACCACAGTAAGGTAAAAAAAAAAAAAAAAGCTCCAAACTTCACATTGTGTGTCCTTTCCTCGTACTAAACGTCTTTCTAACCAGCGCTTTGCTACAATGGAGCACCTTCACTCTTTCTGCAAAGTAAATGGCTCGGAGAAAGTAAGACGGCTCCCTTCGTGTGATGAATATTCATGAAGCTGAGCACTACACACAGGTGACGTGCTTGACTTGTGTTATTCCTGCAAACAGCAGCACCAGACAAGAATGTATTCTCCATTTTCCTCCTCCTCGCTCTTCCCCGGGAAAGAGGGAGCAAGGGAAAGGAGAAGGGCAGTCTCGTACGACCGCTTTTTATTTTTGAAGAATGGATTTAAAAAAAGAAAACATGCTAATGATGCAGACACATGTAGGCATGTACAAACGCGAGGACGCATTTATCTGAAGACACACACATTGTACACAGACACACACACACACACACGCGCGTGAGATTTTCACTTGTGCGTGTGGGAGTGACTCCTTCTGCCTCCAGATAATGACAAATGCGGATATGTGTTGCTTGCCTGTTCTGTTTCCTATGAATCGCTTATCTTAATTTACTTTTGAATTAAGGCGTAGACCAGGCCTACGTTTAGTAACATAAGCACTAGGCTACTAGATTGTGGGGTCAGTGTTGTGCTTCACTGTTAAATAGCTGTCTCAACAGTCCCGCAACTTCCTCATTAACACTTCCATCTCGGGTGTACACGCAGACTCAGTAGGTATCTGTCGCTAGACAAATCCCACCCAAAATTATCCTGACTAATGAAACAGGAATATTCTACTTTTCCAGGTTAGTGTAGTATGAGTGTGTGTGTGTGTGTGTGTGTGTGTGTGTGTGTGTGTGTGTGTGTGCGCGCGCGTGAGTGCGTCAAAGGGATCTCCAATGGGAATCACCACTGCTGCATCACTACTGCTGTCAATGAAAGCCATCTGATTATTGGAAATTAAATAAACAAGGTTATTATACCCTTTATTTGTTTATTATGTTTATTTAAATGTATCGTGGGGATAAATGTCTCATGGGTAAATGTATATGTATCATAAGTAAATGTCTCATGGCTAAATGTTTCATGGGTTAAATGCCTCATGTCTCATGGGTTAAATGTCTCATGGGTAAATGTATCATAAGTAAATGTCTCATGGGTATATGTATCATGGGTAAATGTCTCATGGGTTAAATGTCTCATGGGTTATATGTCTCATGGGTAAATGTCTCATGGGTTAAATCTCTAATGGGTTAACTGTATCATGTGTAAATGTCTCATGGTTAAATTTATCATGGGTAAATGTCTCATGGGTTAAATGTTTCATGGGTAAATTTATAATGGGTTAAATGTATCATGGGTAAATGTCTCATGGGTAAATTGATCATGGGTAAATGTCTCATGGGTTAAATGTTTCATGGGTAAATGTATAATGGGTTAAATGTATCATGGGTAAATGTCGCATGGGTAAATGTCTCATAGGGTAAATGTCTCATGGGGTAAATAGTAATGAACGTCTCAGAAGACATAACATGACATGTAAACCTGACCAAAGATAACACACATAATGCTCACTACGTGATTATAGCTCTTTTTTGTCCTGGCAGACACATATTTTCTTCTTTCGATCGGTGACAAAAAGTGGGGCCAAATTAACACTTGCACTATGAGCAGCTCACAGACATGACGCCCGGTAGGAGCTGTCCCAGACACCCTGACATTTGTCTGAAATGATCATCACCAAATCCTGCATGTAGTGTGAGCCTGTGTGATTATCTACCAACCAACCTACCTACACACAATTCAAGCTACCCAACCATTATTTTGTATCACTTTTAGGTTCATACTGTAGCATGCATAGTTAGTTTGGAACAAAAGTATGTAATGTCTCATTTGTGCCTATTTAGATTCCATTGTACAGCACGTTTTAATCTGGCTAATTTGAGACCTCGAAATTAAATAGGCACAGTAGTCTACCATAAAAACACTAACATAAAGGCCTACATTTGGCCATATAAATGGCCAAACAGCTAGTTAGTGCTCACTTGAGAGCACTTCAGTTTTGGCAAAGGAAAACGCTGTGTGTTTCTGTGTGTCCACAGAGTTCACGATATCAGATGCATTTTGTCTGGTACTCCTCCAGGCAAAGGATCTAATGCGTGAGCCTCCAGTATAGTCGGCACTCATTTCCGCAGTGTGCGCACCATTACGGCGACGGGACAGCAGATTGCCAGACCGACTGTTTGATGACTGTGTGAGCGGTGCAGCGATCTGGCAATAGCAAACACACAAACCAAGCATGCTCGTTAATTACAACAGAAACAATTTAGGCGTAGGTGTCAGACGTATCGTACAGCGGCAGAAGGAGACGAGGAGGCGAGACGAGGAGGCGACGGGAGGCAGGACGTGACAAGGAAGGTGGCGAGGGAGCAAAAGAGAAGCGAAGGAGGAGGCAGCTGGGAGGGAGGCAGGGAGGATGAGGGTTGGTATAGGAGGTGAGAGGGGTCAGACGGTGGGACGAAGCTAATGTTTTTATTTCCCGGTGAGCTGGGACCTTGCATTTACCCCAGAGGTCAAAGGTCACGGATAGAGTCACGGGAGAGGCTTGGAAAAGGAGGACAGCATACCTCTGAAATAGAGAGAATATCTTTCTACAAAAAAAGTAAAGAGGAGAATGGTGGAGGGAGAGGCTGAGATGGAGACTGAGTAAGGGGGAGCAAAGGAGGACGAGACTAGTTTTAGTCAAGAGGGGGAGAGGGAGGTGAGGAGGTGATAGCACTCGAGGGAGATATGTGTAAGGAGCACACACACACACACACACACATGCACGCACACGTGTGTGTGTGTGTGTGTGTGTGTGTGCGCATGTAAGCACCTGTCCCCAGAGACTCCATCAACTTGTGGACAAATAAATAACTGATCCAATCTATTTCTGTCATGACATGTCTCCTGAGCTGTCCCTGTGTCTCTCTGCCTGCACTTCCCCTCCCAGCCTGTAGATGTCCTCGCTGTCTCCCCTGCTTCATGTGTGTTTGCCACACCTGTCCCCAATTTGTAATCACCCCTTCATCTGTTAAATACCCTGTTTTCTGTCTGCTCTGTGCTCGATCATTTGTCTATATTCCTTTGTCGGGGTTGTTAGTATACATCTAAATACTTACAGCATCTCGTCTTTTATTACAATACGTTATGCTAACCACAGCTAGCTATGCGAACATGAATGCTATAAATTACAAAATACATTTACTTAGTGTAAGTGCACAGCAACACTTTCAGCAATGATGTGAATGCTGTTTGTCAGATATGTTATGATGATTACCACACGGATTCAATTGTTATCTCTATTGTTTCCCAAGGGATACTGTCAATACAATAGATTTAGCCTGCAGCTTTAACTGCTATGATTACTGTATTTATTTACAATGAAATGCAACCAGCAACAACAATTATATACTATGACATTTAGCTGCATCCTTCATTTGAGTGCTTGGAGTTTTAACGCTGACTGGTGGAATCTCCCGACTAACTGATGACATCTCTAAAATAAGAACTTTCCACCATGATCACAAACAAAACACACACAACCCTATTATATGAGCAGTGTATTAATGAGTGGTTTTAAATTGTACATTGTGATTAGAACCCTAACCTTGTCATAAATTAGGTCATACTGTATGCAATATACTGTAATCGGTGTTTAGGATATTTAATAAAAACATTTTATCGTATACTTTTTCTCAGCATCAGAATAGTACAATAGATCAGTGTTTTCAGCAATCGCAGTAGGCCAATTTATGCTTCTGCCTCGAAGCAACGCTGTAACCTGCAGATAGGGCGTAACCTATGCCGTAGCCTACGCCATAGCCTAATGCGCACAATTCCGAAAGAATGTAACCTGTCCTTCTGTATGTCGACGCAGCCAATAGCCATCTAGTGTATGCAAGCCCAAGTGCTTTGAAATTAGGGATCAATATAACAACCTCCTGTACAAGCACAGACTATCTGCTTTTGACAATCCTGGTATAATTATGAGATTCTCTGGAAAGAAACATTTTTATATGCCTTGCTTGAGCATTATTAACCAAGACATACAACTTAGCACATGACCAACATAGGGATTTCCCTATGCGATTTCCTTGTTGTTTGGGTAGTGAAAAGCAGTCTTTATCAGTTTTTATCGGCACGGCACTCACGACAGCGTCAAGCTACGGCGTAGGCTATGGACTAGGCTACGGTGAAGGCTATGGACTACGGCATATTATGCTACAGTGCAGGCAACCACATAAGCTATGGACTAGGCTACGATGTAGGCTATGGACTAGGCTTTGGTGTAGAATATGGACTAGGCTATGGTGTAGGCCATGGACTAGGCTTTGGTGTAGGATATGGACTAGGCTATGGACTAGGCTACGGACTAGGCTAGGGACTAGGATTTGGTGTAAAATATGGACTGGGCTTTGGTGTAGGCTATGAACTAGGCTACGGACTAGGCTACGGTGTAGGCTACGGAACAGGCTACGGTGTAGGCTAGGGACTAGGCTTTGGTGTAGGCTATGGACTAGGCTACGGACAAGGCTTTGGTGTAGAACTAGGCTTTGGTGTAGAACATCCTGTGGTTGTTCAGATGTTCTCTGGGCCTCCTGGGCAGCTGAAAGTCCTTGATGGGGAATCGACTCTTCTCACGCTGAACTAGCCCATGGTGAGAGCTGTCTGTCCTCCTTAAACTACTGTAGGCCTTAGCCAACACTGTGAGGTCTTGAACTTGTTCTGGAAGTAGAGCCCTTTTGACCTCTGAATAAGTTATGCAGAACTCGATAAAACAACCCTCTATTCCTGACTGATCTTTTATTCTGCTGTTTTCTACTGTTTCTACTGTCTAATCTGTGATAACTGCCAACCGCTGCTATACAGTATCTACTTTGTTAACCCAGTTGGAACCTAAAACTACTGGTTCACCTCTATCCTTAGAATAAACAGTTACAGAGGAAGTGCACTTTTTGCTTATTGAACAGTTATGTTATGGTATCATTGCACGCATGCATGTGTGTGTGCGTGTGTGTGTGCGTTCGTGTACGTGTGAGAGAGAGTGTGTGTGGACAGTCGTGCATCTCAGCCAGTGATATGAATCATGAAAATGGCATGCTGACTGAAATCACACTGAGAGAGCGCAATCTGTTCTCCAAAAATACCTCATCTGACTAATATCACAGCAGGAAAATAAAACTCTGTCTCTCTCTCTCTCTCTCTCTCTCTCTCTCTCTCTCTCTCTCTCTCTCTCTCTCTCTCTCTCTATCTTTCTGAATGTAAGCATTTGGGTTTCTGCCAGTGCTTTTAGGAGTTGACATCTGACCACCAGAACTATAGATGCCACTGTGGCAATTTCTTACCATTAGTAATACTGTACTGTATACATTTCCTCATCTAGTTATAAAATAAGAGTTCAAATTATTTTAGACATCTGCCTATTCTAGTCTCGGTTCTAAGTTCTAAATCAATTATCCCGTGCATTATACATCTGTGTGAGACAATGGCTCAGTTTACAGACTAATGTCAAAATAATGGTCTTTGCTGGTTGTTGGCAAGTCAAGAATATAACTTTGACCTCTGTAGTCCATCTCCTGGTTGAGTTTCTAGCTGTACTCTAAATAAACTTTTTGAATATAATATATATTTTGATATTGTGACAATATTGTGCACTGTGACACACTGTGACACTGCAGGCTATAAATAGAAGCCTGTAACCAGACCCAAAATTCACATCTGGCCACAATCCATTGGGAAGTGTTTCCAGTCAATTCCTCCTATTTGGGATCGACCACTGATTATATTTGAAACTATTGGACAGCGCTGAACCAATTGCCATTGCTACAACTGTTTTGATCGCCTCATCTAGCTCTACTACCAAAACCCACTTTACGTCAACATCATCTCACTAACCAACCCTGATTGGACCTCCAGAAGGGTGGCTGTGTGAACGTTAATGCGTTTAGGGTTTCCAGACTATAATCTCAGCAAAAAGAAATTGACCTGAAAGCAATAGTCGGGCGGAGCCAGGCTATATAAATAACCCTTTGATTTACTTCTTATTCCTCTAGTAGCGGTATTCGAGTTGCAGCATGGTCTCAGAATTGGACATCTGTATGACCAAATGTAATTCAGTCAGCTATAAATATGACTGGCCTTTCAGATGGGCCGGCCACACGGATTAGCAACTCCCCTAGTTTTGGGCACAGACTGCGCCGCGCACACAGGCACATGTGCACGTACGCACACACAGAAATGAGAATGTGAGGAGATAGCACTCAGAATGGACCTGTCTGTAGGATACAAACATTTACTTTTCTCTCATTGTGCCGTGTCTCTGTTTAAACATCCATCCATCCATCTATCTCATGTAACATCTCCTTTTCCATACATTTTCTCATTACTTTCTCTCTTTTTCTTCAGTCAGTGAGTGTCTTCAATCAGTGTTTTAAGGTCAATATCAAGATGTAATACTAGTGACATTTGATACTGTTGACAGTTTATTTTACAGTTTATTTTCTGTGAAATTTTAATGTGAATATCTGAAGGTAGTTAATCTTTCTTTGTATCCCATTTCCTGTGAGCTTCCATTGCCATTTTTAAACATTACGAAACAGCTGTCTGCGTGTGTGTGTGTGCGCGCACGTGTGTGTGTACTGTATGTGTGTTTATGTGAATGGAAAAAGTTTGACCCTGTTTGGTGTCATCATGCTGTCTAATGATTAGTGCCAGTATAGGCTACTGCATACTTCAAATGTATACACAACTCCTTCGATGTTTTGGTATTTCTTTAAGCATTTTCAGTAAACACACGTTGACTGTGGTATAAAATTAGGTAATTGTGTTATATAATTGTTATTCAAATAGACAGGCACTGACTCAGTGTTGGATTTCTCACACCAAGGTGCTTTAGTGTAAACATCGTCATGTGGTTTATAATTTCTTTGACTGTCCAGCTCCAAGCCATGAGCTCATGATTAACTGGCAGCCAACTTCACTGTACTAGCCAAATCTATTCATACTGTTGCTTTGAATGTGAGTTGCTTTGAATTCCATGTATCACAGTTCTAAGGTACTGCTATACTTGATGATGATATTTATACGCAAATACACGTGATTGGTGGCCATGCATGCTCCGGTTTCAATGAAAATACTAAGATGGGCACATGATACGCTCAGAGGAGAGGGGCTTCACCAGCATGCGTGTGCGCACACACACACACACGCACACACACACACGTCAATAGTTTACCATATGACCTACTGTAGGAATACTGACATGGCAGAGAGCAAAGAAAAAAAGAAAGAAAGAAAGAAAGAAAGAAGTATATTGTATAGGTTTCCTACCCCTGTGATTACATTAAGGCCATATTATCCCAGTATTGAAGGCATTAATACATTTATATGGGAGCAGGATATTAATAGCCTCCAAGAGGCAACTAGATACAGTGGAATGGGGCAACAAAACAGACCCCTGGCTATTCATAGTGCAGGAGCAGGAAGCACATGGAACAGAGATGTTGAAGGGTGCAAAAAACTAGTGAAAGAGGAGAGTTTATATTATAATACGACAATTAGTTCAGAAGTCCAAAGTCATTTTCAGGAAGTACAATACATACGTTAAAGGCTACTCAGCCAAAAATGTATAAAGTGTAAAGGTTGGTATTTGAACAGGTGATCCCTGTATTACCAGCGTGATGCTTATCTTGGTGAGCTAAGGAGTTGTAGGCCTAATTTATGCAACATCCTTACAAGTCTGAGATTCATTTCTTTCAATTGTTTACCAGTCTACAGAGACACTGATTAAAATGAATCAAATGACCTAGAGCACTAAACGGGTGCTGTGCTTTGAAGGCTAAATGCTGCTATGGTTTAAATAAAAACAAATATAAAACGGTTATAGGTACGGATAGGAGTGCCTCTGGGTCTGGACCTGAATCGAGGTCCACAAATTAGTGACCTCAGGCTCTAGATAGATAGATATCACATAGATATCAGTACACAGCAGCTAGTTAAATATTGTTAGCTATGCTAATGGATGAATCAATTCACCTCAACGTGTCTTACCGTCATTTTAACCCACCATGGATAACTGAGAAATCACTGCTGTAAACAATGGAGGGAGCTACACTGTTGTTGTGTAACAATCAATCGAAGCGTGGGCTGACACTCATTATTTTTTCAACACACAGAGAACGAACGGTAAGATAGCGAAATGCGAGGAGATATTTTAGTGAAAATGTTGTTATTAATTTACAATAGCTGACTATATCTTTAAGTAGCAGGTAGAGGTAGACATCTTGCTTAAGGATGCTTATGGCATTTAATGGATACAACCCTCAGAGTAGACTAACCTTGGAGTAGAGTAGACCACCATAAGAAGTGACCAATCATGTTGTTGGAACTTGGAATAAACGTGAGGGACTGAGGTATAAATAAGGAGACAAAGAGGAGAGGAGAATCGAGCAAGCAACTGGGCAGTTAGAAGATACAATATTTAATATGTTATACTTTATATTGTTGTGTGGGTACATTAACGCCTAGAAATATAATAGCAATGGTTTGGTAAGAAGGAAAACCATATTGAAAGACAGTATTCAGTGTGTTTTGGCATGTCTTGCATTAGCAAGGTTCAAGTACAAGGTAAATAAAAGAGGATGGTCTACAGTAGTTGTGTTCTATGTATAATTAAAAGAAATCACCTCTCTATCGAAAGCAAAATTTGAAGACATTGATGGGATTGTGAACACAGCGTTATGTCGTTACTGGGTTAAGGAGTTAATTTGAACAAGTAGTTCAGATATACAAATAAACATTACATTATAGTTCCATGTTCAAAAGGAGTACATTCCTACATCGCTAGCTGTGCTTAATGAAATTCCATTGGAGCAAGGCAACAAGCGTCTCTGAGCACTTATAACGGTCACTTTAAAGCATTTCCTAAATACCTCAAAAATGAATTGTCAATTTAAGGAATTCTGTGATAAATGGCTTTTATCAAAATGTACACTGCAAAAAATGCCCTATCAAATATAAGTGCAAACATATCAGTTATGAGCTGACTAATGTTTTTAACAAGCTAAACTGGCTGCCTGCAGTAAGTGAAATTCACTTGATAATATTATTAAAGTTAATGCACATTTACTTAAATTATGTCACTAGATAAGGCATTTATATTAGAAATAAGTCCAACTAGATTTTACATCTAAAAACAAGATTATCACACTAAGTTAGATGTAGGTTTTGCAGTGTAGGATTGCTCACGTATAACTGCTGCGAAGCTGAGCATCACTGTTTATTGATGTGGCTGTGGAAAACAAAGGGTGTGTTCCTCATCAAACACAGAAAAGCCTGTACGATTATCTGCTTCAAACATACAAACAACTAGGGCAGACAGCAAAACACACACATATTTCATATCTCTCGCTCTCTCTCTCCTATTCTTTCCCTAGCCAGGAATTCATTCCATCTTATTCGAAGTGGGCATCCAGCAAGCAACCCAATGTTTTGTGTATTTTCAGCTGCATCATATAATGTAATGTGTATATATATATA
>JAODLL010065680.1:0-17346 GCA_026546735.1 Forbesichthys agassizii
TGACATCTGTGTAATGGTAGATGGATAACAGTACTGTGTTCATGTACTGTGCACTAGCAGGCCGGCAAATGTTGCTGGACAAGTGGTGTTGATGTGAAAAGCCCTCCAATTTGTCCCCTGAGAACCTCAACAGAGAGTACAGTATACGCCTGGTGTTGTATTCCCCAGTGTTTCATTCTCCTGCTAAAGCAAAAGGGTTCACAGATGAGCCCCTCTTCAGTTTTCTTGGTTAAAATCACAAGATAGAGCTAGTTTCATTTAAATACCTTACAGACTGCTTTTTTAACAAGCTTCCAATGGTTCTTAATTTGCTTAATCAAAAAGTTGAATATTACATTTGATTTTGTTCTTGTTTTTCAAAAAGATACTTGCATAACCCTTAACGTTTGTTTGTTTATTGTTATTTACATCATATTTTGCATCTGAGATAATCATGATCAGTGTGGTATTCAGATCCCTTTATTCACAGGGTCTGTGAAAATAGTCTTGCATTGCGTTCATCAATATCTTGTTTGTCCCGCAATGCTTCTATGACATTTACCCGCTGCTATGGCCCAGCGAATCAATTTTTCAGGGTAGAGTCGGCTCACCTTCCATTTGAGACTTGTTAGCCACATCAGAGCGACACGCTAATATTGCATCTTCTGGTAATGCAGTATTTGTGAGGCAACACGTCTGATTGAATGTATAGAGCCAGGGTCAGTCCAGTCTGATTGTGCTGAATACATAGGCTCTACTCCTCGTCTGGTCAAACAGACACAAAGCATAGCAGGAACATGTTTGCTTCTTACACGGTTTTTATAATGTTATTATAGGGCGCCCAATGGTCCTTATCCATACAAAGTGCTCCACTATTAGATTGAAGGTTTTCTAGCGAAATACATTTAAATTGCAGTGATAAATGATGTAGTTGTTTTTCATGTGTTTACAGAGCATCGTTTCAATTGAGAAGGTTAGCAGGTTTCAATCGAGCATGTTAGCTATAATCTCCACTGAGACAGACGGGAAGTGAATGGCCTCTGTGATTACCATAGACATTAACTCAGTGGGAAACGAAGTTGAATTCGCAGTCATACAGTACGGCGGCCATTTTAAAGGCAGCCTTAAGCCGTTAACATTCGACGCTTGTTCTCTCCTCCCTCATTCCAGAGCTGATAGTTTGACGTCCGCGGGGCAGTTCAGCGAATCTGATGAGGGTTTAAGCTTGGCAGGCCTGTCATTCCAACAGGGCTCTCCTCTTCCCCCGACACGCTCGATGATTAACCCCAGTAGACATCAATGCCTCCCCCGCTTTCCCTTCCAACATATCTGCTTTTTCCCTCCCTCAACATATTTAACAGCCACGGCTGCACTCTGTCACTTCACACACCTCCGTATTGCTGCCACCTCCCGCCTCCCGTTTGCCGTTGACCAATCATCTCTGTTGAGCTTCTGCGTTCCTCACCTTTCCGCCATTTTCCTTTTTTCTTCCTTTCCTGGCTCCTTTCTCTCCTCATTGTCCCTGTTTATTATTCTGCACCCATTAACGGGCACTTTCATTCCTTACTATTGTGTCCCAGTCTGACGTCCGCCTTAGCTGCTCGCTGCTGACTCATCAGTTGTTTTTGTGGCGGCTGGGTTGGAGCGTTTTTTGGGTGGAGCAGGGCGGGGGGAGAGGAGGTTGCCCCCGAGATGAGTGTGCTTCCCATCTCTTTCTGTGATTACATCTCCTGATGGGAAAGGAACGCGTCACTAACCTCAAAATGAGCTGCGGGCATTACCACTTGGTCGAGTGTGTGTGGGCGGGTGAGAGAGCGAGCTTGTGTGTAAATGTCTTCGTGAAGCCGTGCTTGCCGGCCTGAGAGTGTGTGAGTGTGTGTGTGTGGGTGTGTGTGTGTGCGCAGTTCTTATGAATATACACAATTTTTCAAGAAAAACATACATATTTGCAAATGCCATGGCCCATCTCTGTGACGAAGCAACAAATATTGGCACACTGTATTAACAAGGTTGCTGAGAGTAAAACAAAATAGGACAGAGATCTCTTCGAATGCGGAAGGAAACATTCACTTCAACGAGTTCCGCTTTGCATTCCTAGTTCAATAACAGACTGCAACACATCCCTTCTTTTAGACTATAGATGAAAAACATGATGTAATGAAGGACAGACGGCGCAGTGATTGAAGCAATCCGATTGGCTCTTGAAAGTAATTGACAGCAGATGTTGTTCCCTCCGTGCTGCTATAGATCTCCGTGGCTTAGATTTAGTCATTACTTGCATGCTAATCAGCAGCACTGTCAAGATGCTCTGTCAAGTCTATGCTTCATTGTTTACTCGTTTGTAAACACCGGCCCACGGCAATCAGTTAGCTAGCTGTTGCTACTTTGCGTTTTGGAAGAGGAACATTACTCATTGCGGAAGACATTAGACTGATAATAAGCAGCATCACACCAGATGACTATTGTAATTAATTGGACTTGGATACAGCGTAAGGTCTGCATTAAGCATTCAAGTCCGCTCATGGTGTGTCAGTCTTGATCCATCATTCTAATAGGAGGTCCGAGGAGGACAACTGTCATGGAAAAGTGAATTCATGCTTAGAGAACAAAGTGGCATGCGGCCATGAGTAAGCTAACCTGTATAATATAGTTAGCTAGGAGTTTAAGGTGCAGGTGTTTCACTAAGATGGCAGATGAAACTGACTTAAGCAGTTCCCTTTGTAGAAGGCCACTGACAGTTTAGATGGTTATAGTGGTGGTATAATAATATTTCACCAAAACTGCAAGGGAGCTTCATTGGTATGTTAGT
The DNA here is from genome assembly GCA_026546735.1 of Forbesichthys agassizii. Taxonomy (NCBI): domain Eukaryota; kingdom Metazoa; phylum Chordata; class Actinopteri; order Percopsiformes; family Amblyopsidae; genus Forbesichthys; species Forbesichthys agassizii. The sequence continues at coordinate 2,789 of JAODLL010065680.1, forward strand.
GTGTGTGTGTGTGTGTGTGTGTGTCATGAAGGCTGATTTGTGTGCTTTGCATCCTTTTATTAGAGTAGGTCCCCATCCATGCAAGCATGCTATTGTAATAAACCAATAAATAAAACTGATGCACAGAGATTGATGAAGTAGCAGGGGGCATATATTGTGTTTATGTTGGGCTTGCTGGCAAGGCTCATTACACCACCTGGCCGGTGTGTGTGTGTGTGTGCGTGCGTGTGTGTGCGTGCGTGCGTGTATATGGCCATGTGTATTAGATTTACGTGTGTACATAAGAGCTTGCTCATATTGACGGGCTAACAAGATCGATCAAGTCGGTTGAAGCGTGAAATCAACCCCAGCATGGAGAGCAGAGAGATCTAATGAAGGGTCATCACATTTCACCCACTGCGTCTCCAAATACACCCTCAACTGTCAAGTACATGAAAATGAAGGCAGTCCCACAGTAAACATGTTTAAACAACATACAACCCAAATCCTGCATCGACCCTCCTTCCACCCCCGTTTTCACACGCTGACTTGATTATCGATCGCCATCTTGGATAATACTTTGAGTACAATAGGATTTACGTTTTTTGCGTCCCGCGGCTCTCAAGGCTTTTCCATTCCAGTGATGGATTTGTCCCCTACGATCTTGGGCTCTTTTTCCTTGTAGTGTGCTGAAAATACTGACTTGTGAGATATATATTTACCCCAGCTGGATGGAGGCCAGGCAAGGCTCTCTGACATCCCACAACAACCACTTTTCTACAGTGGGGTTGCACTTGCTAAACCACAGTAAACTTAAATGTTATTTCACTGTTAATGGAACCCTTTCTATTTTTTCCTCAAAGTGCAATCCTGCTGACCCTACACTATAAACCAACTCATGCCTTAAAGTGGATTTGTACTAAGGCAGTATGATACAGTGTGTTATTATTTCGTACAGCATAAACACTGACAACGATGGCATTTCCATGGGCATAGCAGTTGCTCTATGCACCTTATGCGCCATTGTCGCTTATCAGCCATTTAGGCACCCTGTTTTACACTTACCTAATCACATGTCGCGCGTGGCAATCAGCAACAATTCATATCTCACAGACACAGGGACTGGGCTTTCAGACACAGCTGAAAGAACATGGATGGCATCACGCGCGCTGCTTGGTCGCTGCTCCAACATTGACTTTACCCCCCTCTAATCAGCCCTGCTATAACATTCAGCTTTTACCAAATGCTGCTGAAAGAGCAAGAGAGGCAGGGGATGCTCGGCTCCTCAGTCAGCCTTTTTGCTGCGCGTAAGGATTAACTACCTCTGCATTAAGTCCTTCCTCGTCCAAATGACAGGGCTAATCTTGAGCTAATTGCAGCTAAAAGAACTCCAATTATCTCCAACGCATGGCATTACATGGGAAATGAGGATGTTTGTTACCTGTGATCCAGACATTTTATTGCCTGCTAGTTATGGTGGTAGTTTGTACTGTAAAGGCAGCACATTCTCCTGAGAGCAGGCTGCTTATAACTAATGGTGCGTTCCAGAACTATACATTTAGGCTTCATTGACACGAAAGTGGAGGCAGGGGGCTACTGCAGTGTAAATAAATGTGATGTGTTTGTCTTTTTGGTGTTTTTATAAGGCTGTACGTTACAGATACTTTCTGATTGACTGCATACATGTGTGGGTGGGTGGGTACAAACACTGTGTGTATTATAGCATGCTGTGGCTCTGTAATATTCCTTCTAGCCTCAATGACCTAAATATGAATAAAACTTATTTTCCTTGTTTTTTTTGGTGTGCAGCCAAGAAATGGACGTTCCACACCTGCGGGGCTGTTGGTCCTGAGGGCCCAACTCCAACCCAGTGCAATAACTCCTACAGAAACAGCAACGTCAATGTATCCGTTGGCACCAGGGGGCCCTTCAAAGGCATCCAAGTTTGGCAAGTTCCAGAAACTGGCATCTACAGGTGAGCAATATGAGCATGGTTGACTGTATAGCCTCTTACAGTGTGCAGCTCTCAAAATGACTCTGTGGCTGGCACAGTACTGCAAACATGTACTGTACAGTGTAAATGGCAAATGAAGTCAAACAAGAGACTCAACAATAATTAGCATTAGCACAATCAACTTTAAACACTACTGAATTAATGAGTGTACCTTAAGATAATACGAAAAATAAATACTGTAGCACAAACCATCTTCCAACCCTCCAAATATACAGTACTGTACTGTGTTTACACACGTGTGTGTGCGTGTGTGTGCGTGTGTGCGTGTGTAAGGAAACATGGCAGACCTCGTACTCGTATGGCGGCCAGCTCTGTTGCCCTTCACGTCCGCTGAGATGCTCTCTCTGCCGCCCACGTACAGCCCTCCGCGCCTCACCGAGCATCGATCCAGCCTGGCAAACACACAATTATCACTAATCATGCTCTTGCAGAAGAGAGCAAGGACCAGTGTAATGGCAGCTAAATAGCATGACTCACTGCACCCAGCTCCAAAACCACCCACCACAATGTCCACCTCGCTGCTCCTGTTAGGTCACTAAGTGTCTCTGACGTGTATCCATGACCCTTTTGTAAAAGTCTTCTCACACAGAGACTTTTACGTCAACGAAATCCACGGTGAGGTTGACATTTCAAAAGAGCAATGTCGTACAAACTCATACATCTCCCGTGACTCAGACACTGTAGTCTTCACACATGCTTATTGTGTATGGGGCGGTATATATGCAATGATGACACAAGGCTATAGACATGATTCATCTCTCCCAGAAGTCATTAGGCAAACAGCTGAGGTAGCCTTCCAGCGACAGGCGATGTTTTGTCTCCCGCCACCAATCCTGCACACCGCCAGGAGAGGAAGAAATATCAAGGCACTCCAAAATCAAGCAATCTTGTTCTGCTTTTGTTTGTTTTTGCTCTGAAAAGTATGGGCACATAGTAATTCATTGAGTGTATGTGTGTGCGTGTGTTTACACACATCTGTCTGTATTTCCGGATGTATGTCTTTAAATGAGTGTCTACACGTTGCAATGGTATTCATCGATGTTATGATATGTTTGTGAAAGCACAATCAAACTTGTTAAACGCTTGGCTCTGTTGCTTCCTTGCCTCAATATACCTCAGTATTGAGTCCTAGATTAACCCTATAGGTGCACGACCAGTAACACATACAGTAGTTGTATTGATTTGGCATTGCCTTACATTGTTTCTCATGTTTAATATTTCTAGAATGTCTGTCCCTGCTGTTAGTATATAGTCTTATGTTTACTTACAGTACAGTATATTTGATGTTGTAGAATATAATTGAAGTAATATTTAGTGTTAACCCAAAATGTAGACATGACTTAAATTGAGCAGGTTCTGTCAACGAAATAAAAAATGCATTGTAGCTGAGATTGCAATGTGTGCGTGCGTGCGTGCGTGTGTGTGTGTGTGTGTGTGTGTGTGTGTGTGTGTGTGTGTGTGTGCGGGTGCGTGTATGTGTGTGTGTAAACATATGTTTGTGATGTTCTCAGAATCACAGCGTATGGGGCAGCTGGCGGGAGGAGCGTATTGGCCATGAGCAGGTCTCATGGTGTCTACATCACAGGAGACTTCCTGCTCCAGAGGGGCGAGTCACTTCACATTCTTGTCGGACAGCAAGGCGAGGATGCCTGCCCCAATGTGAGTCTCTGTCTGAAAGAATTAGCCAAGTTAAGTTCTTCAAGTTTAGTTCAACTCAATAAGCTTTTATTGTCACTAAAAAGGGACATCAAGTTAAATTGCCAATTTTAATGACCGATCAACAGGATGCGTACACCTGCAATAGCGTCGGGGACATGGTAATAACCTACCAGGTGTTTGTTCAAGGCCTAATTATTCTCGTTCCCCAACAGTTGTTGTCATTAAGCACCCACCAGTGTTGCCTTGGTAGCAGTATTGAATCACACTTTACCTCCCAACGCTTAGCGGTTAGCATCATTGCCTCCCAGCAAGGAGGTCCCGGCTGTGTTGACTTGCTCTGTGGAGAGTGTCCTCATGTGGGTTTACTGTGGTGCTGCTACTGCAAGACATGCTTAGGTTAATAGTCTCGCCAAGGGCGTGGCATTGAACAACAGTCGGTCCCCGTGGCCGCGGGCACCGCACCATGTTGATGCCAAAGTAGTTACAATCCTGCAGCACAAGCATCCTCGCTACTAGTGCGAACTTGAAACTCGCGTTCACCTGATTTTAATGCCGACCATTTGCTTTTTCACTTTGTTTGTTTGTGTGATTTGAATTGGATTGGTATTTTTCTGTTTTGTTTTGCTTTTCTGTCAAGATCAGCATGTGCCCTTTACGAGGCAGTTCCGTGGAGTTATTAGTTTAAAGCAGTACGTCCTGAAATGCACTGCCAGGCAGCGAGAGGGACACGACGGGTCCTAACAGAAACTGAAGTCGTTTAACTTTCTTGTTATTTCCCCCAACTCTGACAGCGAGGGGAGCAGGCACTCTCCAAAGGGCTTCTGTGAAAGTGATTTGTGCCGCAGAGAAACGCTTCTCACACCTAGCCCTCCCCCGGCACGGAAAATGATACCTCCCTTGCCCTAGTACAAATATATTTACTCATTCGATCTGTCTCCCTGTGTGTGGCACTTCCTGCACAGCGCACACATACGCACGCACACACACACACGCACTAAGGGCATTCTGATCCTCTTTATGTGTCTATTAGCATGTCTCTGTCTCTCTCTCACACAACCACACACACACACACACACACATACACACATTATAGAAACGGTGCAATCTGGCTTGACTACAAAGTGAGAGTTGGCACAGTGAGAAGACAGGTATAAGAGGGGGAGCCATGGAAGACTCTCTCAAGGGCTGCTGGGAAAGTTTGATAGTGGCTGCCTTCGCCTCCTCCTGTAACTGTCTGTCACAATCACACAGGTCCCGCCTAGTCCCCGTGCATCCAGGTAGATGAGAAATTAGAAAGAGTGCGTGCGTGCGTGCGTGTGTGTGTGTGTGTGCATATGCATGTGCGTGTGCGTGCGTGTGTAGGTGTGTGTGCGTGCGTGTGTGCGTGTGTAGGTGTGTGTGTTCGGTACACCTAGAGGAGGAGCAGCCTATATGACCTGTCACTCTCAGGGAGGGATAGGCTGTGGGCAGCAGGTGTAATAGCTTACGATGCAGTTCATCTCCCTGTCGAGTTATCTGATATTCTGACAGCTTTCTCTCTCTCTCTCCCTCTCTCCCCTTCTCTCTCTCTCTTATTGTCTCTCTCTCTCTCTCTCTCTCTCTCTCTCTCTCTCTCTCTCTCTCTCTCTCTCTCTCCTCCGTCCCAGCCCAACGCTGTGCTGAATAAGATATGCCTGGAGCAGAGCCTCCCCTGGGTCAACAAGACCCAAGTCAAAGGCGGTGGAGGAGGTGGTGGTGGCGCCACCTACGTGTTCAAGGTGGGTACAAACACAAATATTAAAACTTTCTACACCACAGTGTGCAGTATTAGTGCCAATTTTGTACGTTGCAAGTCTCAGTCCTCCACGGTCAAGCCCCCATAGGAATGGAAACAAATGGCCATAGCCATAACATCTCTCAAATGCACCCAAAACATGTTCAGTGCTAACGATATAACAATCCCAGGACGTAGCTAGCACTTTAGTTTGATGAGAGTTGTGCTGTTTTACACTTCCTTGTTTGTCATTTTGAACAGATATGTTTACCTTTTACTAAATATTGCACTTAAATAATAATGAAATACTCCAAATACATTCAAATACTAATCAACACCTGCCAAGTTAAAGACTTTTAACAGAGATATCCTCCTCGGCGTCCTGTTCGTGCTGAAAACACAAAGGTGTGCATGACATCACTCCTGTGAGCCTATCCGAATTATGCATGCAGACGTGTGAGTGACAATGCTAACAGCCAATGAAAATCGACGGCGGCACTTCCTGAGAGTGCTGTCGATGTTACAGGGGTCTATGTAGCTGATGTTCAGCACACATTGCTCCATATGACGTGGAGCTAATGGACGGAGCAGGCTAGTGGCAGCCACATGGCACTTGGGCCTCAGATATTCTATTAAAAGTGTAGCCGCACCACAGCTCTGAGCGTGACTCCACCCACTGCACAAGGTTGTCAAAGAGATGAGTGGAGGGAGGGGAGGGACTGAGAGGGGGACCCCATTAACGTTAACATTAACACTGGATGACGCACGAGTGCAGTTGGAATCCTCCTCGGGAGACTTGTCGAGCAATTCAGACCATAAAATGCTGATCTGTCTAATAATTGATGATTAACACCAGCATTGATATGCCTCATCCCAAGACAGTGTACATTTTAGGGTGCAGGTGCACTTTAAACCTCGTAACTCTGGTTTCTTCCACAAAGGGCATTTGGACGCACATCCAAGTGTGCAGGCATAGTTGTTGTGTGCCAATTGTTCCCTATGGTTTCAGGTGGACAAGAGAGTGTATACACCCCTCATCATCGCTGCTGGGGGAGGGGGCAGAGGACACAGCAGCGATGCAGACAGCCAGCTGGAGCAGCTGGACTATGATCCCAGCACACCCGGACGCAATGGAAAGTCCAGCGCTGCAGGTATACAATGGTGTGTGTGCGTGTGTGTGTGTGTGAGAGAGAGAGAGAGAGAGAGAGAGAGAGAGAGAGAGAGAGAGAGAGAGAGAGATGGTGTGTGCTGGATTCACAAATAACAGCACATTTGCTGTGAACTCTAGAACCAATTTAGAAGCAAGGTCCCAATCTCAGCTACTGTAGTACTAAGACTGCTAGCAACCAGAAAACACACACACACACATCTTCTGACTGATCTGACACATCTGTGACACCTCTCCTTTAGAGACATATTTTCCCTCTGCACACACACATGCATAAGAGCTGTCTGTCTGTCCTAAACATGTCCATGTGTCCTTGAGGTGTTTGTTCTTCTCTCCATGCATATGTTTTGCAGACTCCCACCCTCCCCTTACTTCTTGTAATGTGTGATGAAAACGTACTGATTCCTTATGTCGACCCCCCCCCACACTAAACGTCTTAGCTGGGCAGCATAGGGAGATGCTTCATTGCAGCTGTTATATTTATACCTACTGCCGTATCCATAATTCATAATTCGCTTGAGTTGACGACCACCCTGCCAAACATGAGACATTTTCAGTATCTGTGATGCCCGAGGAAATCTGGTGACAGAAAAATGAAATATTCAACATGTGTGGGGATTCTTTGTTGCGGCGGTGCGCGATCTCCTTGCCGTTTCGGCACTAGAAGGGAAAAATGAAAGAAGGAAATGAAATTGGTTGACATTTGGGAATTGGCAGAGGATTATTTGAAAGGCATTAGGCATGACTTTTAGCATATAACCAATTCTGTTTAAAGTGGCGTTTTGTCATGTTTTGGTGATCTGTGAATTTCTCTGTCTGTTTTTAACCGTGAGTGTGAGTGTGTGTGTGTGTGTGTGTGTGTGTGTGCGCGCGCGTGTGTGTGTGTGTGCGTGTGTGTGTTTGCGTGCACTTGCATGTGAGTATGTAGCTGGCATAAGATTGACCAAAAAAACATTAACAGTCTCTCTCTCTCTGTCTCACACGCACACACACACACACACAATCATACACCACCACATCACTTCTCATCATGTCAAGCCTTGTGTGTTTGATGGCAGGAGGAGGTGGAGGCTGGAATGACAGTGCCCCTGCCAGCCAGGGTGGGAGACCCCTGGTGCTCGGAGGCCAAGGAGGCCAGGCCTGTCAGAAGTTCTGGCAAACCCACGGAGGCTTTGGAGGAGGAGGGGGCGGCTGTATGGCTGGTGGGGGCGGAGGAGGTTACAGAGGTCGGTTGGCTTTTAGAGAGCGCGACACGAGTAGCAACACGTTCTTGGAGAAATGTTTTGCTGCAAGGATTTGTGAATTTTAAGACTGTTTAAGACTGTTTACGAATGCTGTAGTAAGCTGTACAATATGTGTCATTCTTTACGTCCAGTGTAATGACATTATTGTGTGTGTGTGTCTGTGCGCGCGCGTATTTTACTTGAAATACTGTGTGATTTTCAGTGTATGAAGTCAGATTCTATTTGTGTATTAAAGGTGACAGTATATGTAATAATTATGAATGTTTAGCTCATTTGTTTTTGTAACGTTATGTTTTGCATTTGATTAGGTGGCAACATATCAGCAAATGACAACCACAAACATGATGGGGAAGATGGCTCCTCCTACATTAGCCCAGAGGGAGAGACCTATTTAGAGGCTCTGAAAGGTGGGCTGGAGCTCTATTGCAGTATCTTTAGTATCTTCTAAGTTTTCACCCTCCATACAAATACGAACAGAAAAAAACATGACTCACGTATCCTCACACTCTCAGCGAAAGGCAAATGTTTTTTGCAAAAGCCTGCATTTGATTAATAAATTGCTGTTTCCCCAAATTAATTATGTTTATATTATACATCACATTGCACTAATATTTGGACCCGTTTCGCTCTCTGACACTAATACATGGAACAATACTGCAATATTTTCCTGAAATAATTAATTTGGGGTTTGGTTGCACTGTTCTTTTCATACTAAGGAGTCAAAATGTATTATCAAAAATTGTATTATGCATTTCATAATCCCTCCTGTGGATTGTGTTAAGAAATCACTGTTTATATTCACCTAAAAACTCTTAATATGGAGAATGAGGATAGAAAATAGACAGATTGACTCTCTTGAAAAAATTAAAATAAAAAAAAGCCCTAGAGACTAAAACATTTTAACAGGGTAATAAACTTTAAACTTTTACAAGTAAGCACATGCACATAGACTACTAATTGGTCGAACCATTCACACACAAGCACATGCCTAATTTCTTTGTCATTTATCCAGTGAATCTTACAGTGAATTTTATGCTTTCAGTTTGTGACTTCCAAAGATGGAAGAGGGTACTGGAAGACAATAAGAGTATTTGGCTATTGGGATATTGTAATACAGATATTAAAAAGGGTTTGGGTCATGTTTTTCTCCAGCATTTAAATATTGGTACCATCCAAACACTTAAATAACCTGAATGGTGTTCTTTTATAACAATATTCAAGATCACAGAATACTAGAAGGGCTACAGTTAAAATGTGCCGTATTCACCATGGCTGCATGTGTAAAGAAAAGAAAATGGTATTCAAACATAAACAGTGAGTGAGAGTACAACGCTGCCCTTCTTTTTGATCTTATCAGAAGCAACAACAACATAGTGAATGGGAAGTGAATTAGATGTCATCACATGAAGATTTCCTTATGGGCTAAGCCAGGCTGCAGTAAACATTCTACAAAGTATACTGTACCTTTAACCTTCCATTCAAGATGGGGCTTGTGTGTGTGTGTGTGTGTGTGTGTGTGTGTGTGTGTGCGTGTGCGTGCGTGCGTGCGTGCGTGCTAGGCATGGAGGGCGATGGGGAGGTGATCATCAGCCCCGTACTGAACTGCAGCCACTGTCAGAGTGGTGAGTGCCATGAGGTGGAGGATGGCACTATGTGTTACTGTGACAACGACCTCGTACTGGCACCAGACGGTGTCTCCTGTGTCAACGCCACAGGTGTGTGACCCCTCCCCACTGTTTGTGACTCCTCCCCACAGGTGTATGACCCCTCCCCACTGTTTGTGACTCCTCCCCACAGGTGTGTGACCCCTCCCCACTGTTTGTGACCCCTCCCCACAGGTGTGTGCCCCTTCCCACTGTTTGTGACCCCTCCCCACAGGTGTGTGACCCCTCCCCACAGGTGTGTGACCCCTTCCCACTGTTCCACACCTGCCCTGGTCCGCTAACCACAGGCCTCGGGCTGGACCTTTATAGTCTGGCAACTGGTACGGCCACCCAAGTTTTATCAGACAGTTTTCCATTTTATAGTTTGAGAGTGTATAGTGTAGTATGACTCAGAGTGGCAGGACTGGTCAAGCATGATTGGTTACAATACAGAAAGTCCCATGTGGAGCCAAATCTGATTGGGTGGCTTTACACAGAGGGATATTAGTGAAATGACTTGTTAGACAGAATAGAGAATTAGAAAGAAATGACCACTGGAAAGCTTGATTGTTGTCATAGGGGACCTTTAAATTCTGAAAACAATTAACATTTAAATTGTGACTTTTGTTTTGTTTCGTCAGATTAGACAAAGTGAGACATCTGACAAGAGGAGCAATAGACACCCTGTGGCTAGACACACTCACGCACACACACATACACTTTTTACACAATTTAGCACACCCCATCCACCACATTACACTCTGTCTTCTCCACACACAAACATCAGGAATTAATCACAATAACAAAATGAATTGTTAAATACTAATTGTACTTGTAATAGATTGCCAGCCAATGAAGAGATAATAAATTAGTCTATACAAGTCATTAAGCCTGAGCTCCTGTAATTTACTGAATCCTTATTCAAGGAAAATCATTTTAACTGTGTCCTAATCATTCATAATTATGATCAATTTATGTGATAACCTAACCTGCTAAGAGATACAGTATCTAGTGCTACAGTATTTGACTGGGTTTAAATCATGTTGTGCGCCATGTACCTATCTACTGTTATTACTGTAACACCATGCAACCTTGCAAGGAAACGTCAAATTCTAAAATGCATGAAATTATTAAAAAACATTTAATTTAACATTCATAAATTAGCATAATTAAAATAACCAAATGATTTAAACCCTATTTGCTGAAACACATTGACAAAGCACCATGTTTAAATATGGGTTAACACCTCAGTCTATAGGTTCTACTATTAATTCCACATCTTACGTCACATCCATGCTATTAGGAATGATGCTGAGATCATATATGGGGCTTCTCTGGGCCCCCTGTTGGTTTGTCTAATCTTGGATAAGTGAAATGAGAGCTCTCCACTGCTGCAGGCACCAACATGCTCCTGGATGCCTCCGACCTCTGTTGTGCATGTGCGCTCACATCATTAATTAAGTCTGCGATCAGAGCGCCAAGGTGACTACCTACACACCCCCAGGGAAGGCGGGCCGTGTGACTGTTGTATCATCTTGTCTTCCAGACGTGTCCCCAATGCCTCCCCAGCCATCTCTCTCCCACCTTGCCCTAGGCTTGTCGGTGGGCACGTCGGCCCTTATCGCCGCCCTGCTGCTCGCCGTGTCTGGGGTGATGATAAGTAAGTGCTCCCTTAGCTCACTGTTTATGTTTTGGAGTAGAACAGTGGCTGCTGAGAGAAATTCAATAAAAGCGAGTTTTTGAATTTAGACGACAATGGCAGCTTCTAAACACAAACGGAGGAGTTTGTCTTGCACTGGTAGTGCCATTGTTTTCCTGTAGGCGTTGGTACTTCCCTCAGTGTGCATTACCACACAGCTGTTGGCAGAATGGCACTGTGTACAACAGCCAGGTGGCCAGGTTGACTGCTGGCCTTTGAAAGTGCAGCTAGTAAGCTAGCAGGCCATGACGTGGAGGGGAAAATAATAATGGGAACTTGCGGTCTGATATAAAAGGTGCCAAGGTATAATTTGTGTAACACATCTAGATGAAAATACCATGAAAATAAGATGAAATTATATCTGTCGTCTTAAAGTATAGTGGGTAGCAATTGTTCTGTATTGTCGGTATATAGCCAAAACTAAAGAATTAGCCATACTTTTCCATTACTTTTAGAGTGGACTTATGGTGTTTGTAAAAGGAACTTTCTGCAGTCGTTCTGGAATCTTCTGCACTACAGCACTGTGCCACCTCTTACATGTGCCATATGACCGTGCAAAATAGCTCTCCCACACACGCACACACACACACACATTGTATGTGCGCACATACACACAAGTGAAGCCTACACTTAAGCAATCACAATTTTTGACACTTGTGGCGCTCTCTGCTACTTTCTCCTCCCACACGCACACAAACAACACGTAGCCGCATATGCGCACGCACACACACATTTCTAATTCCACACTTGGCGTCCCACACTCAGATGCCCCAAATGAGACCACCGTCATCATGTTTGTGACAGAAGGAGCAACCAGCGTGAACTACCTAAACAACTGTCTGCCTGGCTGCTTTCATCCAGATGTACTGTACTGCACTTATTGAGCTATCAGCACACACACACACACACAATGTGCTGACTGAAGGGGCTGTGATGAAATCAACGGTGCTGATGGATGGCTGCTCAGCCAGTGGCTGACAGTGCTCATATATTAGCCTGCACACTTTGTATATAAATAAACTCACACACGCCCGTTCATACATAAACATGCATATGTTTCCTGTGACGAATGCGTTGAATATACAGGTCAGGACGGTTCCCTGTCTCTCATGCATAACCTACCGCTGTGGAAAAGTATACGTGGTGGTTGCCGTGTGTGCAGGGGAGTCTGGGAGAAAGTGTGAAACCAAGATTTGCATGTCTGTGGATTCTTTGGTTGAAGGACAATTTGCTATGGTGGCAATGATTCACTTTTGAGTAGACATCTAAATTGTATTCCAAATAAAAAGATATTCACTGGTTGAATTTCAGATCCAAGGAATTATTATGAATATGAAAATGCACAAAGACATGCCTCTGAAGTTAGCAGTATTAGTCCTCATACCAAGTCTTTTATGTGCACTTTCAATGTGTCAAGCTGACAAATACTGAACGAGTCAAGGTACCTTTTTTACAATGCGTTTGACTGACCTGACCCGCATGCCTACAGTAGAGTGTGTGAGGTTGCAAATCCTTTGTAGCTCTTGAACCGCCAAGCAAAGCGTATGATACTTCTACACAGCTGTGTAACACGCACAGAGTAAGCTAGCGAAATGCAAGGAGATATTTGTTGAATTCAACAAAAAGTGTATTAGCTTACATTTAGCTTGCTGACTACACCTTTAACGGCTAACGTAGCGACCTGGTGTCAACAGTGTACAGGCGCAAACACACAGAGCTGCAGTCCATCCAGCTTGAGCTGCAGAGCCCCGACTGTAAGCTGAGCAAGCTGAGGGCCTCCACCATCATGACCGACTACAACCCCAACTACTGCTTTGCCGGCAAGACTGCCTCCGTCAACGACCTGAAGGAGGTGCCGCGACGGAACATCTCCCTCACCAGGTATACGGCCACACCCACAATGTCACCCTACGAGGAGAAAACGAAAACTGCACCTGCGAAGGAAGTTATGTGATCATGTGATCATGTGAACGTAATTTGTACGCGTGAGACCTAATCTTATTTGACTGTTCTTTTAGGCACCCCTCATAAGACTAGCCGTGTTTATCAATTCTAATCCCCTTGTGCATGTGTTTGTGTATATGTGTGTGTGCTTGTGTGTGCAGGGGTCTGGGGCACGGAGCGTTTGGTGAAGTGTATGAAGGCATGGCAGTGGGCATACCGGGTGAACCAAGTCCCATGCAAGTTGCTGTGAAGGTGCTCTCTCTCTCCCTCCCTCTATCCATCCGTCTGTCTGTCTGTCTGTTTCTTGTTTTGTCCTGTACTTTGCTATTTCTTTTTGTCCTCCTTTCCTCTCTGTTTTAGTCCTGTTTGGCTGTCATAAACTCTTTCTATGTCTTTCTCTCACACACACACACACACACACACACACACACACACACACACACACACACACACACACTCTATCCTATTCTCCAGAGAAGTAAATACATACAGTCACATCAATCTTTTATATTGGAGCATTCCTTCCATATAATGTTCTCTAGAATAATGTTTTTGTATTTTGTTACCACAGACCCTGCCAGAGGTTTGCTCAGAGCAAGACGAACTGGACTTCCTCATGGAGGCTCTGATTATTAGGTTAGAGCACACAAACACACACACACACACACACACAGATTACCCTGTCCTTACATTGCATCATAGCAAGGGTACCATAACTAGTGAAAAAGTATTATTGCCAAATGTTCTTGTCAAACATACAATATGGTGTGTGTGCATTAGATAAAGTATTTGTGAAACAACCAATTTGCATGCAGTTATTTTTTATATTTTAACTTTTGAAGGTAAAAATATTGAAATAGTTTCCAGTTATAAGTACTTGGGTTTCCATATTGATTGCCAGTTATCGTTTAAACAGCACATTGTAAATCTGGTCTCTAAACTCAAGTTGAAACTTGGTTTCTATTACAGAAACAAATCGTGCTTTTCAATTAGAGTCAGAAAATATCTTGTGTCTGCATCTTTTATGCCTTTGCTAGATTATGGTAATCTGCTGTATATGAATGCATCGGCTCAGTGTTTGCTATCATTGGACCCAGTATACCACTCTGCCCTGCTTTTCATCACTGGTTTTAAATACTTAACGCACCATTGTACTCTCTATGCTAAAGCTGAGTGGACATCTTTGTATGCACGCAGGCGCACTCATTGGTTGAGTTTTATATATAAAACTCTCCTTGGGTTGGTTCCCCATTATTTATGTACTTTTCTCTCTTAAAGCCAAAGTACATTTGGCCTGCGCTCTCACGACACGTTGAAATTGTCTGTTCCCCGGGTGCGTACTGAGATAGCAAGAAAGCTTTTACAGTTTTTCTCAGTTGCTTTGGTACATTTTTCGATTAATTCTTAACAGTTGCAAACCAGCGTGTACATTTCTCAAAACAATTCGTACAAACA